>BMAC01000681.1:385576-404691 GCA_014905375.1 Phtheirospermum japonicum | reverse complement strand
AAAAATAAGATTCAAAATAAAGCATAGGAAAAACTCAAAAAAAAAAACGATCAAGGACTCGATCTATGATCTCGGTGTGTCACTCACCTAGATTCCATGGACGATTCACAAGATCAAGCAAGAAATCAAAGAGTTAAGGCAAAAAGCATATTCACAAGATCAAGCAAAAAATCAAAGAGTTAAGGCAAAAAGCATAAAATTGAAGAACATGCATGAAATTGAAGAACAAAGCATGAAAATAAAAGGAAGCTTACTTGAATTAAAAGAGAAGAATAACAAGCTTGAGTTAAATTGCAACAAAGTAAAAAAATCCAAGAGAGTACTTGGATTCATCTTGAGCTTACAAACCCAAGGAAATATTTGAAAATAAATCCCAAACCCAAGTTTGGGTTGGGAGGAGGTGTTTTTACAAAATGAGAGTAAGGTCCTATTTATAATAGATTTAATTGGGTATAAATGGGTCAATTTGGGCTTTAAAGGCTTAATTTCCCGGGTTTGACTAAGTTTGACTCGTGTTGACCAAGATGGCTCGGAGATGGTGAGGGGATGGCAGCTGGGCGCTGAGGATGGCAGGGACATGGCTAGGAGATGGCTGAGGCTTGGCAGCAGGGCGTTGCCTTGGCAGGGAGATGGCCGAGGCTTCGCAGCTGGGCGCTGCCTTGGCAGAGAGATGGCTAGGAGATGGCTACCATTCCAAAATGTTTTTCCCTTTGGATCTCCTTCTTGGCACAACTTTGGCAAGCCCTTGGCAAGGAGATGGCTTGATTTTTGGCCTCCATACCTTAGCTTGAATTCAAATCATTAAACCACCTATTAAATGAGAATTTTCAACATAAAAATTGAAGAATTTCACCAACCTTAAATCAATTAAAACCATTTAACCCAATTAAATATAAAATCAAAAAAAGAACACAAAAAACTCTAAAATAAGAAAAATAACCTAGAAAACAAAGCTAACCGACTCAAGAACCACTAAAAATAATATAAAACTCTAATTAAAAACACAAGAAAAACACAACAATTACATGCAAAACAATTGCTGGGGGACGAAAATTGTGTGGGGTGTGTGTGTGTTTGGGTTTAAAGTTGATATATTTTTATTTTCATTTCAGTCCGGGACGCCACTCCCAAGGGCGCCCTGCTACCCATTTTTCTTTTTTTTATTTTCAATTCAACCCGGGACGCCACTCTGAAAGGCGTCCCGCCCCCTACATTTCTTTTTTTCAATTCCGCCCCGAAATGTTTTTTTTTTTTACTGAAATGGTTCGGGACACCCTTCCCAATGACGTCACACAATTTTTTATTTTTACTTTAAATAAAGCAACGGGCGGGACATGCCTGGTAGTGACGTCCCGACCCAAAATTTCAAATGTTTTTGAATATATATTATTTTCTCAATTCTGAATTAAAAATATATTAATTATTTAATAAATCCTGCAAAACTAATGCACCACTTAAGTTTTACCATCATCCCACCTGTCAATCATGTTATAGTGCCACTATTTTTGTACAGGCGTAGGAAAACTGAATTGCAAAATGACGTACTCTAATATAATATTGTTATATGTATTGCTGCTAAATAATGTTACCTACATATAAACTTATGTTGAGAGTAATATAATATTTTAGTAATTGGCATATATATGTGTTTTTTTTATAAATTTGCTATAAATTAAGGTGGTTCTTTATGATGAATCGAAACAAACTCCATATTAATTAGGACAGTTGGACTGAATATTTCTGAAATAGCTATACAACCCGTTTGAAAAATCATCTTGTCAAGATGGTTTGAATAATACCAACTCGTTTGCATTTTCTGTAATTGAATGGACATATATACACAGTTGGAGTTCTATATTGTTCATATTACACTCCAATATTATATTATAAATATTGGGTAAACTTGAATACAGTGGACTCAAAATATTTTGTTATATATAATTATTATCAATGAAAGAAAAGTTTTTTTTTAATTGCTACTATTTTGTAATAAAGGTTGCAGTGGAACTTTTTAAATTTCTCAAACCTAGAAATTAAGCATTGTGTCTATAGATAATATGTACGAAAATATAGTATTATTTAGAAAAGAAACAATTGAGAAACAAAATAAAATATTTGGGTCCATATTTGAGATTTGGAAATTCTAATTTATTAAGTTCCAACTCATGAAATTAATTGGATTATTATTATTATTATTATTATTATTTTGAAATGGGAGTGTTGGGAAGTGGGGGATGTTCACACATTTGCCCATGAATTTCACCAAATAGGAAAAAGTTTTATACCGCCTGCAGTTTATATATCTGCCCCTGAAAAAACCGTATCTTTTATTTATTTGTTCCGATGCCCCTTCTGCAAAAGCAGACTGTAAGACATGTTTTTTTTTCAAACAATATGAAACCAAGGTATGGCCATTCCTTAAATCTGATTTTCAAACAATACCAAACCAACGCATTAATTATATCAATATGGACAATTTAGTAATATCAAATAGAAGAAAAGGTTGTTTTTGCAAGTAGTTTTTTTTCTTTTTTTTTTTTAAACTTTCCACAAAACAAAATTTCTATATTTGGGTCCATATTTGAGATGAGAAATTTTATATATTATAAATATTGGGTAAACTTGAATACACTGGACTCAAGATATTTTGTTATAATATAATTATTATCAATGAAAAGTTTTTTTTAATTGCTACTATTTTGTAATAAAGGTTGTAGTGGAAACTTTTAAATTTCTCAAACATAGAAATTAAGCATTGCTTCTATAGATAATACTAATGTACAAAAATATAGTATTATTTAGAAAAGAAACAATTGAGAAACAAAATAAAATATTAATGTACAAAAATATAGTATTATTTAGAAAAGAAACAATTGAGAAACAAAATAAAATATTTGGAGATTTGGAAATTTTAATTTATTAAGTTCCGACTCATGAGATTAATTGGATTATTATTATTATTATTTTGAATTGGGAGTGTTGAAAAGTGGGGATATTCACACATTTGCCATGAATAATAGGTTTCCAAAAAAGGACTCAGCATAACTCTCTCTCCCATCTCCCATCAATTTCACCGAATATTTTTTAATATTTGTATTATATTTTTATATTTATAAATAATTTATATTAATTTTTATTGATTATAATAATTAGATTAACGGAAAGAGAAAATAAAAATATAAAAAGAAAAGAGAGCGCAAAACATATTTTCGTCTTTAATTTATTTTGTATAATTATAGAAATTGATAAGAAAATATAGAATTATACCACTTTAGAAAAAAAATATCCAATCAAAGTTTTTTTGGACATTTTTTGATGAATTGGCCAATTTAACGTACCTTTTCTGTAATATGGCCAACATAGTGTACTAAAAATGAAAATTTTTCCAGTTTCTTTTTCAATTTAATATTTAAAATTAAAGGAAAAATGATAAGAAAGTATTGAATCACGCCACGTCAGCAAACAAGCCCGATTGAGCTTTTTTTGTACCTTTTTTGATGAATTGGACAACTTAATGGACGATGTTTGATGATGGCCAACATCACGTATCTTTTCTGGAAAGTGGCCAACATAATGTACCAAAAATGATTTTTTCCCCTAGTTTGAACACCCGCGTTTTACGCGGACATATTAATGAAAGACATAAAAACGTAAAATATATCAAAAATAATTATTAACTTTAAAAAATGAATTATTAATACAGTGGAAAAAGTATTTAATATAAATATAAGATGTGTAATATTTCAGAATTCTTTCTGTTACAGCCTCTTAACCTCAGAGGCTCTCTTTAAATGCTATTCATTCAAATCAGTTTTTAGAAATAATGCAAACATATCTCTAAGTAATGCAATAGACTCTTAAAATAAAAAATAAACATGCATACTAAAAATTATTACACATGGAAATTGAACTTGTAAATCATAAAAATAAATGTTGTCAACCAATATCGCCCCTTTAAGACCGACATTGCAACGTAATAAAATAAATAAAATAAAAAAACATCTTACACAATCCACCTAGAATACTTGTATATGATAAAGACTTCAAATATATGATTTATAAAATCAAATCACTGGTATATCAATTTAACCAGTTTATTATGTTGTAGTGTTTACCATATTAGATCACTTCACGCTATTTAAAATGGAACGACAATCTTTTCATCATCTTCTTCACTCTCCCGTCAACTTTGTTATTGCTACCAATTTCTCTATCTCCACAAGAACCTATTTGATAATAAAAAAAGAATACGTCGGTATTAGAATTCTAGGAATTGATCTAAAACCGATTTGATCTGATCAAAATATATAAAAACAGAATATATATACACAACATTAATAATTCATTAGATTAGAAAAGATTTGAAAAAAGATAAAAAATAATCGAATTAAAACAGAATATGGCGGAATTTTATATAGTGAAGTTTATATTTCTCATTTGGATAAAATGCAAATACGACGATATTAGAATTTTATGAATCAATCACAAAGATCTGATATGATCCAAACAAATAAATACAAAATAATCACAAACTAAAACTAATTTGAAATCATAGGAAGCAACAACATATAGAAATAAGTAGGAGCCATATGAATATAAAAACCTAATTCGAAATCAACTAAAACATATAAACCTAATATGAAACTCACTATAAAAATTAAAGTGAAAATCACCTCAATTGACAACCGAAGATGACTCCGTGGAGGACTATCACTGGAAGCCTGGAATTGAAGTGCAAGAAATTGAAAAGGAAAAGATCGTAGATGATTCAAGAAATAGAAAGATAATTAGAAGAGAGGAATCATAATATAACCAAGGTATATCTTTTTATCAGAGGTTGAGTCGATCATCAGAAGAAGAATTGGGCCAAAAATTAGGATACATTCTGGGAAAATCACCGAAGATCAATAGGAGAGTCAAGCTAAGAAGAACATAGCCCAATTTCTTACAATATGAGATTGAATGATATAACTCTACCAAGTTCTCGCTTTTATTCAAGAGAAGGCTGGGGAATAACTTGAATAAAGGTATCAACCTAATAGCATTATTGAATCCATGGGCAGACAAGAACAACCTGACGAACCGAAATATCTTAGTAGCCAGAGGAAAAGTATAATAGCATATTTGTATTGAATCTAATCATATATCATCATCATTAGGGTCGACTCTAGGGTTAGGTAGTTGGGCTCTCTCCCGACTCAAAGTTGGGCACCATAATGAAAGCTCAACCATTTATATGTATATGCAAAATTAAAAAAAATTAAAAATTACGTACCCAAAGACTCAATGGGCAGACTACAAACTCTTTATTTAATGACTAATTGTTGATAATTTATAAAATCTCTCTCTATTTCTCTAATTCAATAATTGTTTTGTCCATGACACTCTATCTAAACTTTTATATATGTTATGGCCACATGTCTTGACCAAAGCAATAAAATGAGTCAATATTACCGACTTATAAGTAACATGATCATCAACTTAACCCACAAGGAAGGGCATATATAAGTTAATGTACACATTGCATATTAACAAAACTTTTTGACTTTCTAAAACTTACCTAGCAAAGCTTCTATCTTATTTTATGTGTATACACGTACTAATGTATATGAATGCATTATACTTAAATTTCACACAACATAAATTTCACACACGTGCATACTATTATCACCTGTAAAATAAGTGATTATTACATTCAGAATTGATACCAAGTGACTTTTAGAGGTGAAAACACGCAAAAATCAGAAATAATATTATAACATTAGGAGAAAATAATTTTCAGGGGTCACAATTATGCATTTTGTCATTGACTATTGTACATTATCAGGGTCACAATTGTGCATATCTAGTTAGACACTCAAAAAACCATCATAAAATAGTTAACTGAATTGTCGTTTTAGATCAACCAGCTATCAATTCCTACAATTAGATCAATCTAGCGCACCCTTAATTTTGATACAGTGAACCGACCAATAAAATAGTACTCCCTCCAATCCTTTTTAAATGTCGTTTTAAGACTAGATTTTCAAATTAATTGTAATTTTAGTAATTTTTTTATCAATTTATTCCAATCTTATCCCTATTTATTTATTTAAATAATCAAAACGAATTTATGTTAATAATAATATTAATATGACTAAAGAGTGAGGAGATGTTAATAGAAATATTATTAATTGGTTAGGGTGTGTTAGTCAAAATGATAAATTCCTTAATTTTTAAGATAAATTCATTGAAAGGAGGATGTGTCTTTTTATATTTTTGGAATTTGTTTTGATCAAATACAGGCTACATCTCTCTCCCTCCTCTTCTCGTTTTTTGTTTTTAATTCATTTATTATTTTACTTTGGGTGGTGGTGGGTTGGTTAATTTGGAATATATGTTTATGTTTTGAAAAGGAACACATTTTTTTTGGTTATATATGAACCAGCCAGTATCAAATGACAAAAGTGACATGGTGAAGGCCTTTTAATTAGCAGCTTCATAGTAAAATGAAGCAAGACAGAAGCAAAAGGCTAGAATATAAAGTTAATATTTTCATTAACTTACAAATTAAATAAGCAGCCAAAAATTAAATTAAAGATCAAGATAGCACACTTTCCTTGTACTATTTTTTGTTCCCTATTATAGCCTCATGCTGCATGCAATTAATGATCATTCCCAAATTAAACATGCAGAGGCAGTCAAAAATTAAATCAAGATAGCACACTTTCCTTGTGAGAGAGTAAGAAATGATCGTATGATTTGATGGGTGCACACTGGTCCCAAAACTGTACGCCCTATTTCATAGCCTCAGTAAATGGAGATGGTATACCATGGACTCAGGTGTACCTTGTAGGATGCACTCGATCTCAAAAGATTATCATGTGTGCAGATTTTTGGAAACTCCCACTCAAATTCCACGCGCAGTGGCGTGGCTCTCCCCACTGTGCATATGAAAAGAAAAAAAAAAAAGGACGCTCAGACTTCTCCAGATCTCAGATTTTTCTCCAATTTCTCGTCTCCGGCGATTTTCTCCAACAATTTTCTCCAGCAATTTTTCAGTCTCATCTTCCCATTCTCAAACTTCGTTCGTATTCTTAATCACGCTTCCACAAAAATCCTATCTCGCCGGCCACGGCATATCCTTCGTCGTCGTCCCCGCCGTCAAAATTGAAGGCGCCGCCGCAACTCAGCACCTCGGCCTCGCGAACTCTGCCAACGACGAAATCCCTAATAAATACCACTTCACTGTCGAATTCGACATTTCCAGATCTTGAACTAAATTTCGATTAGTTTTAATTTTATTTTATTTTTAGATTTTTCTTTTTGCGTTTTTCTGGATTTGTTCAAAGTTTTTGCATTTGAAGTGATTCAAATTGTTGTTGTCACTGAAATTATCGCTTCATGGAGTTTTAATATGTTTTGGCTACAAAATTATATTATTGCATATCAACTGTTTGTAAAAATGCCTCAATGAAAATTTTACATTAGTTATGATCTTATTATCTTAAGATCATGAATATGTAGTTTGTGATGATATTTCCGTGTTATGTGTGATGATATGTACATTATTTATGTGATGATATGTGAATATCTTATTCTTTTTTTTCTAGTACTGATGATGAATATATATATAGATTGTGGATGATATGTGCGTGTTTCGTATGATGATATATGCATGATATGTGTGATGATATGAATATACTTTTCTTTTCTTACTTTTTTTTGGATGATAATGAATATATGTGTAGTTTGTGAAGATATGTTAATATTCTGTGTGATGATATATGAATATCTTGGGGGGGGGGGGAGATTACCGTTGAATATATGTTTAGTTTGTGATGATATGTGCATGTTCTGTGTGATGATATGTGCATGATCTGTGTGATGATATGTGAATATCTTATTCGTTTTCTCTGGGACTGATGATGAATATATATGTAGTTTGTGATGAGATGTGCATGTTATGTGTGATGATATGTGCATGTTGTGTGAAGATATGTGCATGATCTGTGTGATGATATGTGAATATCTTATATGTTTTTCATAGGATTTAGATAAATATATATGTAGTTTGTGATGATATGTGTATTTTCTGTGTGATGATATGTGCGTGTTCTATGTGATGATATGTGTGATGGTATATGATATCTTATTCTTCTTTCATAGGACCGATATATTTTCATGTTATGTGTGATGATATATTCATGATTTGTATGATACTATATGGATATCTTTTTTTTGGGGTGGTGGGGGAAGATTACAGATGAATATATATGTGTGCATCATGTTATCTCAGGACTTAATTACCCTTAATCTAAATTGTTTATTATTCGTGTTATTTATATTTGACTCCAGATTGTTCAATTCCTACGGGTATTTACTTCATAGTAGAGGTGGCAAGGAATATTTTGTTGTTGTTGAAGTTTAGTTTGAATATAGTTTATTTGTGTTTTCCACTAATATGTTTGAGTTAATGAACGAATATGATAAAAGGAAGGCGAAAAGAAATGACATCAAAGTAAACAAAATGGCAAAACCGAATCTCATTTCAACTTGTTAAATATCCTTCAAGGCTAAAAAAACATATCACAATATATAGAGACATCTGAATAAGATATGAGCAAAGATCGAGCTTCTTTCTTCAAGAAAGTTGAATAATCTTGTTTATGAAAAACGTTTGTATATAATGTTGTTGTATTTTTAAGTTTAGTGATTAAACATTATGAAGAGAGTGAAAGGTGTTCACCATAAGTCATGTCATGTAGTCTACTCATATTCATATATATATATATATTTTTTTACATATTATCACATATAAATGCAACATATAATCACATATAAATACAACATATCATCACATATTTCAGACATATATTATCACATATACGAGCTACATATCATCACATATACTAGCCACATATCATCCTATACACCAGCCACATATCACCTTATACACCAGCTATATATTATCACATATATCATCCATATACACATACACCGGCCACATATCATCACATACACCATCCACTTATCATCACATAAAACAATCGCATATCATCACATATAACTTTCAAAAATATCATCACGGTAAAACCAACATATAACCTTTTCATGAAAAACAGTCATTACGATTACAATAAAAAAAAGATCGGATAAAAAATATTAGTCTAAAAATAATTAAAAAAATACAATTGGACAATAAAATCTAGCCATCTCTCTATTCTGTCATATATGAAAAAAACCTAACTATCAACTAACTTTAAACTAAAAGAACTACAACTTAAAGAATCCGGTAATGGTGGAAGCTTTGAACTCGTATTTGAACTAACAACTGTGAAAATCAAACTCGAAGTTGGACCGACACTCGAATGCACAACATAACCATCTCCGACAAATGTAGAAATACCATCCTGAAAAAAATAGCACTGAGTGAAAAAAATAATGACATTGCAGAAAATAATATATAAATTACAGAAAAATACCTGTAGACTTTCTACGACCTTTTTAGTTTGTAACTCAGCAATTTTGCTCTTAAATCATAAATTCTCAATAACCAAGAAACCGTTCTGAAAATATAGAAAACCACACTTTACTGCCACATATCATCACATATTACTAGCACTGTCAAACGGGTTGGCCCGCTCCGACCCATCGCGGGCTGACCCAAAACGGGTCGGGTGCGGGCCAGCCTATTTTTTCGCGGGCTGGGAAAATCCTAAGTCCGCAGCCCGCTCGCGGGCCAGTCCTTTTTTTTTTTTTTTATAAAATCTTATTTTAATATAAATAATTAGAAAAAATAAAATTAAAATTTTAAAAAAGTTATTATAATATTTAAAGTATTCTAATGGGCTCATAGAAAAAAAAAATACAAATATGCCTTCAAATTTAACCAATATAAATTATAATTATACAAAAATATAAAAAATTTTAAAAAAAAAGTGGCCAGCCCGCGGTCTTCACGGAGCGGGCCAAAAAAGCCCGGGATCAAACGGGCTACAAGAAGGGCGGCCCAAGCCCGCCCGTTTGCGCGGGCTTTGTCCATTTTGACAGTGCTACATATTACTACTACATATCATCACATATTACTGCTACATATCATCAACACAAAAGAAGAAATATAACATAGAAACACAACTACAAATTGCAATAACACCAGAAAATAAACTAAAAAGGGATTTCAATACGATTTAATTTACAGTTCAGCTTAGGAACCCACGGTTATCGTCAATATTGAAGAAGAAGATTTTCAAGCAAAAACCAAAAAGGTTTGTACACTACAAAAAAACAGCGATTTTCCGAGGGACAATCCGAGGGAATTGACTTCCCACAGAAATTTTCGAGGGAAAACCGAGGGAAAGATAATTTCCTCGGTTTTTTCCGAGGGAAATTCAATCCCTCGGAATTTCCTTCGGAAATACGGGCGCCAAAATATGCCGCCATAATTTTTGAAGGACAAATCGAAGGATGACCGACGGAATTGTTTTCGAGGGAAAACGTCCCTCGGAAAACTGAGGGATCTTCCATTCCCTCGGTTTGAAACCGAGGGAAATATCATTCCCTCGATTTTATTTTTTTATTTTTTTTTTAAAAATTAATTAAATTTCCGAAGGATTTCAGTTTCCCTCGGAATCATTCTGAGGGAATATGAATTCCCTCGGAATGATTCCGAGGGAAATGGAATTCCCTCAGAAATTTAATTAATTTTTTTTAAAAAATTTGAAAAAATAAAAAAAGATCGGAAAAATAGAAACAAATAATTAAAAAATAGGATTTATTTTCGGGATGCCGAGGAGCACCCCTCCCCGCCCCGGTCATAATTTTTTGGGTTTTGTTTCTATTTTTTACTATTTTTTCTATTTTTTAGGTTTTTTTTTCCATTTTTTCATCTAAAAGTCGAAAAAAAATAGAAAAATCATAAAAACGAAATCGATCCTATCATCTTAGGCACGTGGGATGGTTTTGACCCCAAATTCGATCGAAAAATACCAACGATCACGTGCATGTCCACACGTGTCGTGGGATTCGACCAACAACAAGATACGATCGATCGATGAACTCCTTCGGTTGGAAACGCGAAGCGACGTAGCGTCGTGATTTTTCCATATTGGAGGAGGGGTGCGTCTCGGCGTCGTAGAACCACGGGGGTCGGGCGTCGATAGTTTAGGACGCATTTTCTATTTTTTTTCGATTTTAGATGAGTAATGAAAAAAACCCGAAAAAATAGAAGAAATAGTAAAAAATAGTAGGAAGACCCAAGAAATTACGACCAGGGCGGGGAGGGGTGCGCCTCCGAGGGATTTTTGATTCCCTCGAAAATTTCAAAATATAAAAAAAACATAAAAAATAGAAAAATCATAAAAACGAAACCGATCCTATCATCTTAGGCACGTGGGGTGGTTTTGACCTCAAATTCAATCGAAAAATACCAACGATCACGTGCGTGTCCACACGTGTCGTGGGATTCGACCAACAACAAGATACGATCGATCGATGAACTCCTTCGGTTGGAAACGCGAAGCGACGYAGCGTCGTGATTTTTCCATATTGGAGGAGTAGTTCGTTTTTATATTTGTTTTGGTATAAGTTGGATGATTTAAGCATAATTCCGTAATTTTATAATTCCAGCTTATTTTACCGCATTTTGATACCCCCCCCAAAAAAATAGAAGAATTAGTAAAAAATAGAAACGAGTCCCATCATTTCACGACCGGGCTGGGGAAGGGTTGCGCCTCGGCGTTCGCGGAACCACGAGCGTCGGGCGTCGATCGTTCCGCACGCGTTTTCTATTTTTTTCGATTTTAGATGAATAATGGAAGAAAACCCGAAAAAATAGAAAAAATAGTAAAAAATAGAAACAAAACCCGAGAAATTACGGCCGGGGCGGGGAGGGGTGCGCCTCGACGACTCGAAAATAAATCCTATTTTTTTTCTAATTTTTTCTATTTATTTCATTTTTTTTTATTTTTTGAAATTTTCGAGGGAATGAATAATCCCTAAGAATGAAACCGAGGGAATACATAATTCCCTCGGAATTCCGAGGAATTTTGGATTCCCTCGGAAAGTAATCAATAAAAAACAAAAAAACAAAAGTAATAACCGAGGGAATGAAGTCCCTCGGTTTTTCGAGGGATCCAAATTCCCTCGGAAAATTTAACCTAATACAGCGGGTTGGCCGCCCGCTTCTTCTCCTGCGCGCAGAATAGAAAAGAAAGAAGAAGAGAGAAAAGAGAAAGAGAGAAGAAGAGAAAGAGAAAGAAGATCCGCCCGTCGCCAACGCGTCCAGCCGCTCGCCACCCAGCCCCAGTCGCTCCAGCCCCAGCCCAGCCCCCAGCCGCTCGCCACCCCAGCCCTAGCCGTCGCCACCGCCGCTCGCCGCAAACTGCCGCCCGTCGCCGCCCGTCCACAGCCCCAATGTAAGTTTTTTTTATTTTTTCATTTTTTATATTATTTTTATGTATTAATTTTGTTTTAATTTGTAATTATAGATCAATTTAGGGTTTTAATTTAGGTTTTATGGTTAATTTTAGAATTAGGGTTCAATTTAGGGTTAGTTTTAGAATTAACTTTAGGGTTAATTTATAATTAGGGTTAATAATCAATTAATTAGAGGCTAATTTAGTAATAATTACACAATTAGGGGTCAATTTAGAAATAATCAATTAATTAGGGTCAATTCAGTAATAATTACATAATTATGGTTCAATTTAAGAATAATCAATTAATTAGGGGCCAATTTAGTAATAATTACCTAATTATGGGCCAATTTAAGAATAATCAATTAATTATAGTTCAATTTAGGAATAATTACATAATTAGGGTCCAATTTAGGAATAATCAATTAATCTTAATTGATGCAATTAGGTGATGTTTCGTTGTTTTTCACCTTACAGCTAAGTAACCGGAAGAGTTTAGCACGTAAAAGACGAAGTTCGATGTTCGAGACTAGAAGAACAAGCTTTCCGGTGAAACGAGTAGCAAACGATCAAGAAACGGAGACCGACGCTCAGTCGCGTCGACTGACGCGACCGTCGACGCGAGCCGTGTCAGCGAGTCATGACCGCGTCAGTCGACGCTACGTCGACGCAACGTCGATGCTACTTGCTGAAGCGTCGATGTCGACGCACCAGTGTCGACGCAACGTCGACGCAACTTGCTGAAGCGTCGATGTCGACGCACCTGCCCAGACGATGCGCGCACCTGCTGATGACACCTGCCGAGCGCTGCCGACCAAGTCTGCCGAGTCCCGCCGAGCACCTGCACGCGTCAGTCGACGCGACGGCCCAGAATTCGGAAATTAGGATTTCTTGAGCGCCAAGACTTGCAAAATCTATATAAACCCTTCATATTTCGAGTTTTCAGGGTGTGCCACGATAGATACATCTACCCTAAGGTTCCTTAGCTCATAAAAACAATAATTCCACATCTCATAACGAGATTTGAAGACGGAGATCGAGGATTGAAGAACAACGCATCGAATTCGAGTTCGGAAGTCATTCTTCGCCCAAGATCAGCGTTCAAACTCCGGAATAGCTGGAGCTTTTCATTGCTTTCCTTAGTTTCAATAAGTTTTCTAAACTCTTAGATAATTTTCTAGTTAATTGTTTAGATAAATTCTTAGTTAATTCTAGTTTTAATTAGTTTAATTGTTTCTTATACTTGGATATTGGATATTGGTAATTTAGTTTATTTATGCGATTTAGTTTATGCTTAGTTAATGGTTCTTGGATTCGTATGATTCAATTGCTTAGCGATAGTTTCTTAAATTCATGCTTTTAGATATTATAATTAGTTCTAATCTTCATAGCATTAAATTGATAATTTAGTTATTCCTCTTAGTTGATAAATTAGAATAATTAGTTTAATCAGCTTTAGTATACTGCTTAGTTCGTAATTGATAATCTATTTTAAAGTAATTAGTTTAATTAGTTTTAGTTTAATTATCGTCTTAGTTTATAATGATCGAATTAATCTATTCAAACCCCCAAATGTATATGTATGTTATTCGTAATTGAGAAAAATATTGATAAGACCGAACAGTTGTTTTCTCGAGAGATTCAACTTGAGTCAAACTCATCACCCTAGAGTTACCTCGTACACTTGCGAGCAAACTGACGTGCTTTTAAATTAATTATTAAAAACGGGGTGCACAAAAGTTTGAGTCAATTTAGAGCAGACATGGTGAGGGTGGTCGAGGAAAGCGATGACCTGTATTCGAGTGCTGTGTGGCTCTGTATAGACAACGTGTCTACTTCAAAATCTACCTAACTAGAAGCAATCTTGTATTAGGATTTATCATTAGATTATTAGGGGTTGCTTTAAAATTTAGGGTTTATTCACCCATTATATTGTGTATATATTGTTCATGCATGGGAGGCCGCGGTGATCGGTCGGGATTTAAAAAAAAATTGTATATATATTGTTCATGCATGGGAGGCCGTGGTGATCGGCCGGGGTTTAATTTTGTTTATATATAATATTGTCATTGGTGTTGTTGGTTGTATACCGTCGGATGTTGACGTGGGTTACGGCTCCGTCCGGGAGGTTTTGTCCCTCCAATAGCGGGTTTTCAAATCTTATTTTTAAAAACGTGATAGGGTGTCACGGGATTTTATTTTAGTTTTTAAAATATTTTTAGAAAAATGTGACAGTGGTAATTGCTTATTTGGAACCTTGGCGAAGTGACGCGATGCATATAAATCACTTGTTTTAAAATTAATATCATATAGAAAAACTTGAAATGAAGTTTCGAATTATTCCAATATTCCTTAGACCCGTTTGAGATTTAGTATCAAATATAGAGTTTGATACTAAATTTCGAATTGTCCCATTTTTTGACAGTTTGAGAATGTGACTTGTAGTATGGTTATCTTATGTGTATGTTTTTTTTCTTTAGTTTTGAAATTTTGGTTTCTGCATCTCTCTAATTGTTCTCGGGTGCACTGAAATATACGTGCACTACGAGAACTGGGGGGAGAGTGATTAGTTTGGTTGAATATATGTAATTTATTCTTATTGTAAAACACACTTTTTCTATAACTACTTTTTTTTAATTTGGATTTATTAATACGTTTGTTGTCTAATATATACTGGTATTATGTAAAATACTCGTATTATTATCTAATAATTTTATCAGATGCCGTTGTGTCGAGGATCCGATAGCGTAGGTCGATCGGATATGGGATCGGCTAATCGTTTAGCTGATTTCGACACCGACTACATGGGTCTCGTTAGTGATCATCCGGCGATGCAGACCCTGACGTCGCGTACACCATTACAGACCCTGTCCGACGCGGGTACATCACAGACCCGACGGCAGTTGGTCGCACCATAGAGTGGTATGGTTCAGGTTTATATTGCAGGGGCGAAGTAAGTAAATCAATGATTTTTAATTATCATTATGATTAAATTTTATTCGTCAAAAAATAAAAACACAATTGAATACAGGCTGCACAGCACAGGGGGGAGGGCGGCCACTATACTCCGTACGATCTTTGAGCGGGATCTCCATCCCGATGGGTGGTGCTATAAGGCGGTCCCTAAGGAAACTAAGACGTTCTGGTGGGAGATGTTTAAGGTAATTATTATTTTGTATCCAAATTTGTTAGTATTTACCGTAAAAACACAATCATATGTTTCAATTGAATTGTAACTATTGTTTTATTTTGCAGGAGGTTTGTTATTGGGACCCGGAGGAGTACAGTGAGAAAGACATACGGAAGGTATTTTTTCCGATGATCGGACCTTTACGGGAAGAAGCTTAACGAGTATAAGCAGCATATTGCCTCCCATGGTGGTGGTCGGCCAGAGTGCCTAACCGAGGAGGTTCTGAGGTAAACGATTCTGTTATGTGTTTTCTTATTAAATTAGAATTTTTTATTTATAGCATATAAATTATATCGTATCTTATATATCATCCATTTCAACTAGCGATTGGAAGGTTGAGTGGGATAAGCCCGAGAACAAGGCCGAATCCGAGCAGTGCAGCAAGAACACGAGGAGCGAGCCTGCTGGGCCGGGGACTGGGATGTCGAAGCACACGGGGGGTGCTAGATCTACTATCGACCATACTTTGGATATAGTAAGTGATTTTAGAATATAATAATATAATATTTATTTGTTTAATTTTAATGTTAATTATTTGAGAATTCTATTTGAATACAGGAGCAGGAGACGGGTGCGCCGGCTACGTGCTACGATCTTTTTAAACGTACGCACCAAAAGAAAGACGGCGCGTGGGTCGATAGGAGATCTACTAATATTAATGTGAGTCTCTTTCTTAATTTTAACTTATTCTTTAATTTTAACGTAAAATCTTAATAACGAGTTGTATTGCAGGAGGAGTACGAGCGACATCTAACCCAGGAACATGAACGTGCGTCTTCTCAGGAGGAGAGTAACGAGGTTGACCACGACCAGGTTTTCCTCGGCGTCGCCAGGTTGAGCAAGGGACGGCTTTACGGCACCGACGCGTATGGGAAGATGGTGGCTGCTACGAAGGGTTTATTGAAGGGCGGCTCTTCCACCTCATCCCAGGCTGATAGGAGCCACATGAGAGAGGTCGAGGCTCAGAGGGCGCAGCTCGAGGCGTTGCAGCAGAAGGAAGACGAGGAGAGGCGACAACGTGCGGAGGAATTTCAGGCGCGCATGGCTGCCCAGATGGCACAGATGGCTGAGATATATGCTCGTGTCCAGCAGCAGTTGCCCCCTCTGTTAGAATAAGGTGACCAACAAGCCAACTTGTGGCTGTGGTCTGACCATTCTCTTGTAATTCAATCGATTTTTATTCGTAATAATATCTTTTATACTTATTGGCATTCCATATCTTTTATCCCATGCTAGTTGCATAGGTATGGTCCTGATGAAGTTACTTTATTATGGTGGATTGGTCTAGCAGAACCGTGAGATAATCCAACACGTAATGTAACTCGTCGAACTTGTTCCTAGTCAAAGGGTTACGTCATAATGAGGATACAGGCCTTTCCCATTAAGACTAGTACTTAGTGTATGTGGACCGCATCTCATCGGTCACGGTGTGTGGACATCGACATACATAAGTARGTGCTCATAAGATGAGTTCACTGAACTACCTCACCTAGAAATCTCTAAGTGGTTCCCACTCATCGAGTTGATGATTTCTATGGTATAGCGTACAACATTAATCCTTAAGACCCGGACCTCACCGTGACTTCACTAGAGGACAGGCTATGTTGTGACCTGTCTCTGTGTCTCTTTGGAGGCCAATCAAAAGGGGCAACGTTCACATAGTCGGGAATCTAGTGGGAAGTCTGTGCATGGTAGTAGGGGATTCGGACCCTAAGTTACCGCAGCCGAGAGGTACATAGCGGGCCCGTATATTATATATATATATATATATATATAATATATATATATATATATATATATATATATATATATATATATATATATATATTGATATGTATATGTGTGCAGAGTGTGATATGAAATATATATGTAATATGTATACTGAATGTGTGTGCTGTGCATTGCTTATTGTATGTGGCTGTGTGTGTTATATATATATATAAATAATATATGCATGTGGGCATGCTGTATGGTTAATGAATATATATAAATATATGCATGCATGCTAAACATATATATATATATATATACTATATATATATATTATATATATATATATATATATATATATTATATATATATATATATAAATATGTGTATATAATTAATATGTTAATATAAATATAATTGTTATATATATGATTAATATATTAATATAAATATATATAATTGTTATATATTTGTTTGATATATTAAATAAAATTATCATGCTCGATCGATTTTACGAAAATCAAATTGTTACATTTATAAAGCAATTTAAAACATTGTTTGAATTAATTGAAATTAAAATGGGTCGTCGTCAATTGAATTCGATTCAAATTCCTTTTAATTAAAAAATTTTTGTTTTCCGTTGGCGCGACGGCAACCATCAAATCCCAACCACCCTCCCCATCAGCAGCAGCAGTACCCCCCTCCCCATCAGCAGTACCCCCCTCCCCATCCATAGAACATTTTTACGGTTCATATAAACTTTGTTACTGTGTTCGATCGAACGCATGTAATTATTCTTAAATTTTCAAATATTTTTTATAATGATTGTTTATTTATTTGTCTTTTCTTTAATTACTTTTTTCAAATTTTTGGGAATTTTAATAATTGAAACAGGTATTAAAATTAAAATTAATAAAAAAAAATTAAATCCGAGGGAAACATCCCTCGGAAACTTAAAAATATAAAAAAAAAAAACAAAAAAAAAACGAGGGGATATTCCCTCGGAAATAAAAAAATCCGAGGGGCAACAAATCCCTCGGTTTTCCGAGGGAAAATATCCCTCGGATATTTCCTATTTCCGAAGGAAACAAATCCCTCGGAATTCCGAGGGAAAAAGATCCCTCGGAATTCCGAGGGATTTATTTCCTTCGGAAATAGGAAATATCCGAGGGAAAAATTCCCTCGGATTTCCCTCGGAATTCCGAGGGATTGCACGGAGAATGTTTCCGAGGGAAAATATCCTTCGCAATTCCCTCGATTTCATATTTTCGAGGGAAATCTCCCTCGGAACAAAATTCCGAGGAGTATTTTTCCGAGGGAAATTTTCCCTCGGTTTGTCCAAAACCGAGGGATTTTCCCTTAAAATCGAGGGAAAAATTCCTCGAAAATTTCGATTTTTTTTTTTGTAGTGGTATAAATAATCCAGAAACGAAAAATGTACCTTATCAGCGATATTGTTTTGCAAGATCTATCAATTTCAGACGACCGACCTTTCCTTGTGCTCGGCCTAAATAGTTAGGCTAAATATTTTCTCCTTGGTAAAGGCAAGGGATCAACCAACCTAGGGTTGTGAGATGTCATTTCATTGTCAACATTACGCCGGTATAATTATGTCTTTCAATGTATTGAAAGGGCACTGGTGTCTCATTTATCCTTTGCAAGGTGCACCTGGGTCCGTCTAATAATTCACTACATAAAACAAAAAATAAAGCAAACCAAAAAGGAAAAAAATCAAATCACATGTTTACTACCACATATCATCAACATATTACTGACACATATCATCATATTATTAACTGCCACATATCATCCACATACAA
>BMAC01000681.1:311836-356062 GCA_014905375.1 Phtheirospermum japonicum | reverse complement strand
AAAATTCTCATTCAGGCATTTTTACAAACAGGTGATATGCAGTAATGTAATTTTGTACCAAAATATATTAAACTTCATGAAGCGGAAATTCCAATGACAACAACAATTCAAACCACTTTAGATGCGAAAAATTTGAACAAATCCAAAAAAAAGAAAAAAAAAATTCAAAATCGACGTTAAGCTCAAATTTCCGTAAAATATTGAATTCGAATTCTGCAGAAAATCGCAGTAGAAAACGAATTCGCCGAAGAAAATCGCCGGAGAAGATGAAGTGTTGAATGAGTATTGAGCGAACAATGTTTTTTTACTTTGTTTTGTGAGCTGAAATGCGTGTTGAGGCAGATTTTTGCCTATTTCTGAAGGGAGAAAATTTGAGCGCGTGGAGAAAATTGGAGTGAGTGAGGGTTCAATTGCCACACGTGGAATAAAATAGAGGATCGGGTGCACCATATTAAATAGTCCCGGGTCCACGATATACAGCCTCCCAAAAAATAGGCCATAAAACTATATTATTTTCCAAGATTTTATAACCACGCGCGCGCGAGAGAGAGAGAACTGGTAAAATCAACTCGAAGTAGCTTGACTCGTCGTCGCCGAGCAACCAAGCGGGGCCAGTAAGAATCCGCTCTCCCAATTTTCCAATATACGAGCCATGTCTGCAAATAACAACCCCCAAAACAATATCGGGGTTCCATCTCCTTTCCAAAACTCCTTGCTCGTAATTCCATCGCCCAGCAACAAACTAGGATACGGATCCCCCGGCCAATTCCAATTCTCCGAAGCTCAGGTATAAGCCATCGCTCAGGCTCAGTCGCAGGCTCAAGCCCAGGCGCAGGCTCATGCCCACGTCCAAATGCTCTGTTGGGTGCGTAGCCGACCGTCGAACGACTCATGGCTGAACAAGAATTTTAGCGCACAACGAAACGCCAAAGGTCAGATTGTCCTTTTTTACTTCTTTTTCTTTTCAACGAGCTTGGTCAAAAGGGCCCGGACAGTGGTCAACTCTGTCCGTAGTTAACCCAAAGCAGTCACCAGCTACTTCGCTCCKGCCGTCGGCCCGAATGCCCGAGATTCACTCCGGTTGCTACCTGAAACCCTAGAAAAACAGAATCAGTAAGGAACAACAAAAAAAACATAAACGGAAGAAGGAAACAAACACAGCAATAAATAGGAAACGATAACCCCCTTCGTTGYCGTCGGTCGCCGGAGTAAGGACGAATAGTAGATCTGAAAACCTCCGGCTCAGATCTCCAATAAATTCGGCCCCCTTTCAAAACACCACAGTAAACCGGCTCCCATATTCCCTCAACCGCCGCCGGCAGCCGCTGGTACCCTCGGATGGCGACCCAAGGCGGCGCACCGGACCCGTTGACCTTAACCCCCAGACCCGAACCCTAGCAACACTCTCACCCAGAACCTCACTCTCACAAAGGATCACGTTATCTCCACTAGCAAGTTTCAATTTTCCGGCGAGGGGGAAAAAAGACGAGAAGGGTGAAGACCAAAGATCGGGAGAGAGGAGGACAAACAGCCGAAGAGAGAGAGAGCACAAGAGGGTTAAATGAATTAGGGTTACGGGTGAGGGGTTATAAGGGGGTGATGAGTGGCCCAGATTGAAGACCTAAAATGAGCGGCCAGGATTAAGACATGGACGGGTCCGGATCGCCCGACCCGGTAGAGTTGGGTCGTGACCTTTGGGCAACCAGCAAATGGGCTGCAGAATGGGCCGGGGAAATAAAACGGGACTTGGGCCATATAATTAACATGCTCGCAGCCCACGCCCAAACCCAAGCCCAATTGCAAGCCCAGGGTCTTTCTTTAAACCAGGGCCTCGGCTCCCAATCCCTCTCCATCTCAGGCTTCCGGAAAACGGGTCGCCGCCATTCTTCCCGAATCCGCACTCTACACCTAGCTCCTCGAGTTCGAGTCCCGGGTCGACTCAGCCCTGACCCGAAACCATTGGTGGACATGTATTTGGAAATTCAAAGGCTTAGCGATGGGTTTAGAGCTTTTGACGAGATTTCGACGAAAGATGTTTGTTCTTGGACTCTAATGGCAGCCGGGTGTTTGAACTGTGGGGAGCCGGTCGAGGCACTTAAGGTGTTCGATGAAATGATGAGGGTCAGGGTTAAACCTAATAAGTTCACTCTCGCGACGGGTATTAACGCGTGTGCCAACTTAGCGAGTTTGTATAAAGGGGAGAAAATTCAAGGGCTTATGGTTAAATTAGGGGATGAAGTCGATGTGTGCGTGGACAATGCGTTGCTCGATATGTACGCGAAATGTGGGTGTATGGATGGGGCGTTGAGGGTTTTTAGGTCGATGAGTGAACATTCGGTGGTCTCATAGACGACGATGATTATGGGGTACGCACAAAACGGGCTTTGTGAATATGCTCTCAAGATTTTCGAAGCGACGACGCTGGAAAATGCAGAGCCTAATTATATAACTTTTATATGTGTGTTGTATGCATGTAGCCAAGGTGGGTGTATTCAAAAGGGGCTTGGGTATTTTTCTTGCATGAGAAGTGAGTATGTTGATCTTGGTGAGGATCATTACGCCTGTGTGGTGAGTCTTTTGTGCCGGGCCGGGCGTATAAAAGAAGCGGAGGAGTTGATTTTGGGAATGTCGTTTAAGTTGAGTGCTGTTGTTTCGCAGACGTTGCTAGGGGCATGTAGGATGCATGGAGACGGCAAAATGGGCAGAAGAGAATGCGTTAGCTGTGGATGAGAATGATCCGTCGACGTATGTGTTGTTGTCGAATACGTTTGCGGATTTCGAGAATTGGAACGGTGTTGGGAAAGTGAGGGAGTGGATCGAGAATAGGGCTATCAAGAAAATGCCGGGTTCGAGTTGGATAAAACTCAACAAAGATCGTTCAAATGTGTAGTGTGTTGCTCTCTGTAATGTCATTTAGGTTTTTGTTCATGTAATGCTTGCTTTTGTTGGTATATACAAAAACAAATTCTCTTTTGATAGATCTAAACTGGAAAAAAAAAAAAAAAAAAAGTCTGCAAACGATGACCCGAACAAAAACTCAAATCGATGACCCGAACAAAAACTCAAATCGAATATTGGTCCGAGAAAAAAATAAAAATCAAAGCAAAACATTTGTTCATTATGGTACAGTGAGTATGATTTAAAATTTTCTAAAATTCCAAAGCGATCAAGGGCTTCTTATTAAAATGAAGTTTTAGGTCTAATAATAAATAGTCATTTTGCTGGGCTTTGGAACTTATATTAGCCATGCTAAAATAACATTAGCATATAATAATTACAAATTTAGCATATAATAACATTGCTTTGGAACTTATATTAGCCATGCTAAAATAACATTAGCATATAATAATTACAAATTTAGCATATAATAACATTAGCCATGCCCGACCCGAATCCTTGGCAGTAGCCCCGAAACTTGACAGCAACCCTTACAGCCCGAATTCAGCCCGTACACAGCTTCGACGCTTGAAAATTACATTTAATATTCCTTTTTCTTTTCTCCCCATAAATGGTTGATTTGCTGAAGGCAGAAGACGTACACAGGAGACTAAAAATGAGAAACCCATCTACCAAGTTACTTCCCATTCTACTTAACAAACTCATTACAAGTACAAAGAACTCAATTGACATTCTGTTAAGCTCTAAAGCATACATTGAATAGTAAAAGAAAAAAGAAAAACAAAATAAAACTAAGATGCAACAAATGAACTGCATCAAAATACTCGAGCATCCAAGAAGCGACAATCAATGTGAAACATCAGCTCGATTTCCAATGTTCTTTTTCCCGCCTAAGCGACATGAAACAATGTAATGCAATCTGCATGACGTAGATCTCGAATCCTTTTTTCCCACCTATACTTTGCCTGCCGCTTTGAACGAGAGAAACCTGATCACCTGCTTTCACCATTCCTTTCTTCTATAATATTGGCAAAGGAATCAGTGTGAGAAATTAAATCGTGTTTTCCTTTTTCACTCAAGTAGACAGAAATAAATAAAGAGATGCCACCATTTATGCTTTATGGGCGAAAATACCATCAGGATTATGTTGCATTGACCAAAACATGGTCGTTTTGAGCTGTTGTTTTTTTTCTAGCATCAAGAAAGATGAAGTTGTAGATCGACATTCATTAATAATTATCAATGTATTCTTTAATTTAATTCAGAAAATAATTTCTTCGTATAGGAGAGCCGATCGGTGATATCATCTCCATGAATTGTTCAAATTTGCAAAAAGTTATAGCACAACATTGATGAATTACACAAGTAAGCAAAAAATAAAAGTAAACATGAAACCATTAACTCTGACGCCGAAAAAACTGTCACATTGAGGTTTTATAAACTGCGCTTTTCAGTACACATGCATTGCAAATGAAAATAGCAATATAGAACAAAAACATGGTGAAATTACCTCTGGTTCATTGATTATTAGCACTGACCCTAAATTCTAAGATAACATAACCTAACAATTACTTTTGCAAACTATAAATAAGAATTAAACCACAAAAATCACACATAATTAAGAAAATGTTTTTTTTTAGAAAAACAGAGACACTTAACAAGCATCAACAAAAAAGCCAAGAATTTGTATATTCATAGAAACTTCTTATCGGCCTTACAGTCACCATTATATCAGCATACATGTATATACCATACTTAATAATAAAATTAGCACCATGTTCATATTTTTTATCATAGCTACTAAAAAAGAATGTTTAGCAACACAGAGACACTTATTAGCATACCATTCTCGTATTATTAGCGTACCATCAAATTAAGCATGAAACGTCACTATTAGCATCACTGGAATCTTTGGATATTATCCATTAGCATCACTGGAATCTTATATGCAGTATCTTAGCAACACCAGTTTATTCTATATTAGCATCATTGTCCAATTAGCACAAAAACAAACTAAATTCAGCATACGGCTAATTATGTTCTCAGCAAAATGGTAATTATGTTTTTGAACAACCTCACTCTTTTTAGCATTTCAGTGTAATTATAGCATCCACCTTACACTTCTTAGCAACATTCTTATATATAATAAGCAATTTATTAAATAGATTATAACATTGCCATAATTTCAGAAAGATACAACCCACAACAGGCTTCACAAAAGAAAAAAAAAACCAAAAAAACAAAAAAAATCAACACCTAATTATAAAATTATAACTCGTTAAAGAACCATTAGATTGACAGTCCACATATTTTTAGCACGTAACCCTATTTCGTAAACGACAAAATAATAACAATCAATAACCCTAAATATAAAATCCTAATTCTCAAAAATCCTATTTCGTAAAACATATAATAATCCATTCGGCGCGGACCTCCAATCAAAATTTATATATATATGGACGACAAATGGTACAAAGATCTTACCTCTCGCTCTCAGTTTCCTAGCACGGCCCAAAACATCGCCTCCCATTGCTGAATTCCCCATAATTGCTATCGTACAGTAGAAAGAATGGTTCAATTAGACTACGAAATTCGAACCCTAATGGTAAATGATGCTGGTTTTGTAGACATGACCCACTCGATTTTGGTTTGGAAGGTGCGATCTTAGAAATCTACTGGTATTCTTGCGTTGGTAGGCCGACGAAATTATTGGGATGCTATGTTTTTTTGGGGGCTGTTTTGATTTTGGGGAAGGAGCTCGAAATTTTGGCAGATTTTGGTTGTTTTCCAAAACAACGGTAATGATTTTAGGGGGGTTTTATTATATAATTTGATTTTAATTAGGGGGTTTAGGAATTATTTATGCAATTATGGTTTAACTTAGGAATTAAAGGAGCGGATATTTGCACCCAAAATTTGATGAGTTGATCACATGGATGAGAACACCCCAATAATATTTTAAATATATTAGAATTTTACTAAATCAACCCCACAAATTCCCTATTTTACCCCTATCTAAGTATATAATATAAACAAAAAAGATTATAAAATGAAACAAAGGAAAAACAATGAAGAAAACGCAGAAAAGTAAGAAGACAAGAAAGGGAAAAAAATGAAGAAGAATGATAAGAAAAAAAAAAGAGAAAATGAAGATATTTTTTTTCCGAAATATTATGAAAAACAACAACAAGAAGACGGATCATAATAAGCAATCAAACATTTAGGGTAAGTTTCTTATATAGAAATTGATGTTCCTAAAAAAAAATTTTTGAAAAAAAGAAATCTGAACTACGTATGGTTCGACTCTGGTTTCTAAAACAATGAATCAGTGTTTGAAATTTCTTTTTGAACAAATGTATAATGATCGAATTTTTTTTTTAGAACAAATGTGTAATGTTCGAAAAATTTCATAGAACAAATGTCTAATGTTCGAATTTTTTTTCTGAACACTTGTTTTTAGGCAAAAAATAGACTGTTCGTAGTAAATTTTCGAACTTGAAATCCATGCTCGAAAATTTGGTCCGAACAGTCTGTTTTTTGACAGAAATTATGATATGTTCGAAAGAATTTTCCAAACAACCTGTTTATGTTCATCATTACCAGTTCGAACACAACTCCGACAATGAACCCTAATAAACTAATTTATGACGAAAAAGTGATAAAAAATGCACAAAAATAACAATGTGATTATTGTAACACTGAAAAATTGTAGAGAAAACTTGTATCATTCATTTTATTTATACTAGCATCCTTCATTACTGAGTTTTGTTTTGAGGTGGCTCTTGAAGGTTTTAGGAAGAAGAAGATGTATTTTTTTTTTTAATTTTTAAACAATTTTATAAGAGGTTTTTTTTGTCTTTTCAAATATGTCTATTTTTGTCCAAAAAATAATGGGGTCAACTTATAAAATTTTGGGGTGCCAATATCCGGCCCCAGGAATTAATTATGCAATTAGAGTTCGATTATATATAATTGAATTAAATTAGGGCTAATTAGGTCGTTAGTGTTCATAAGGGTTCAATTATGCAATTATCTTTTAAAGTGTATGCGATGGTGGTTTTGTCGTGGTAATCAAAGTGAATATACTGAAAGACAATCTCGTACTTGATAACTTCTACAACAGTAAGACGTTGCTAAGGGGTATGAGCTTACCGGTCGATAAGATAGATCATTGCAAGAATAATTGTACGATCTACTTGAGAGGCAATTCTGATCGAACCAACTGCAAATTTTGTAATGAACCTTGGTTTAAACCTGTTTCTCACGACAAAAAAAAAAAAAAAAAAAACGACAAAAGATTGGCTTCGCGTACAAGTAGATGTACTACTTTCCATTAAATCCTCGTCTGCATAGGTTGTACGCATCTAAATTTAAAACAAAAGAATGTGGCGTGCTGAACGCGTGGTTGAAGATGATGTTATGCACCACCCATCCGATTCATAAGTTTGAAAACATTTCAACCAAATTCATCCAGATTTTGTAGCCGAAACTTGAAACGTGAGATTGGGTCTATATACAGATGGTTTTCAACCATTTGGAAGTTTTGACTCACAATATTCCTCGTAGAATGTATAGTTACACCATACAATTTGCCTCCGTGGATGTGTATAAATGAACAGTTCATGTTTCTTAGTATTCCTGTACCAAGGCCAAAGAATCTGAAAGATAAACTCAATGTGTTTCTACAACCTCTAATCTCCAAGTTGAATCAGTCGTGGACGTTTGGGGCTCCCTCATAATATATCTCTAAAAACAAAATTACCAATTGTGAGCAGCCCTTATGTGGACAATCATCGACTTTCCTACGTGTTCTATGTTGTCCAGCTGGAGTACAGCCGGTCGAACAGCATGTCCATACTGTATGGAACGCTCTGACGCCTTTCACTCTAAAGTGCATCAAGAAGCAATCGTGGTTCAACAACCATAAAAAATTTCCTGAATGCGATCACCTTTTTCGAAAAGATATATGTCGCTTTCAGAAAAGAAGATCTGTCGAGAATCCACCAACGAACGTCCATTCAGGCACAAAGATTTTGGTAGAGATAGAAAGATTGGGGCTTTTGAAAGTCACTGATCTAGATGCAAATATCCAAAATGTCTGATTGGGGAAAGTGAAACATCTTTTGGGATTCGCCATATTAGAGCACAAACTTGGTTCGCTACAATTTAGATGTTATGCGCATAGAAAGAAATGTGTTTGATAATGTACTCAACACGGTGATCAATGTCAATGGAAAGACCAAGGACACATCTTAATCAAGGAAGAGTTGAATAAGTATTGTAATTGTTCGGAGCTGGCGCCAGTTGGATTAGGAAAGTATCCTAAAGCTTGTTACACACTTGATAATTCGTCGAAAGATGCATTATGCGAATGGGTTAGAAACCTTCAGTTTTCAGATGGGTATGCATCAAACTTGGGGCGTTACATCGACTAGAAGGACCTGCATTTGATCGGGATGAAAAGCCATGATTGTCACATATTCATGCAAAGGTTGATACGCATAGCCTTTCGTGAACTGCTTCCTTCAAATGTGTGGAAGGCTCTCACCGAATTGAGCTTGTTTTGAAGGACCTTAAATCAACAGTCGTTTGCACCAAATATATGAGTCATCTAGAACGTGACATTCTGTTAATATTGTGTCAACTAAAACTGATCTTCCCTCCAAGTCTTTTTTGACTCAATGGAGCATCTGCCTGTTCATTTAGCGTATGAAGCTAGAATTGCTGGCCTAATGCAGTATAGATGGATGTACCCATTCGAGAGGTATCTTCGCAAACTAAAGAAAAGTGTGAAGAACAAGGCGAGTGTTTATTGGGTCGATAGAAAACACATATCTGGTTAAAGAGGAATCAACTTTTAGTTCATTATATTTTGAGGATTATGTGGTAACTAAAATAACAAATTTGCCTAGAACGATGACAATCAAGATGATGTAGATGGCGCTAATGAAGTCCCCTCGGTCTTTAAAAAATATGGTGAGATATTTGGTATAAAGGGGAAATGATTCCTAACCGAATCAGAATACAACGTCACAAGGATATACATCTTGCTAAATTGCGAAGAGGCCCAAGAATATGTTAGGTACGAATACTCTTTTTAATTTTGTAAGTAAATGTATATATAATGTACTACAACTTTATTACTCAATTTTATAACAAATGATGTAGTATTTGCCGGAGAGCATTCAACATCTCCAACAAAATATTACAGATGATAGGCTCAACGAAAAATTAGAAATGAATTTTCCAGTTGGTTCAAATATTACGTAAGTTATTCAATCCCAAGATGCATATCATTATCTGTCGTATATGTTTATCTAGTATATTTCCTAAATTAAAAATGATTTTTCAATGTCATAGGTTAGAGATTGTTCAAATAATGTGACCGGCATGAACATTACGAGCTTAGAAAAGGGTAAACCATGATGTGTGAAAACGAATATTAGATGTAAGATAAATGATTATTGGTTTCACACAATCGAGCGACTAACAAATCAAGATCGAGTAGTGGAGTTTTCATTTAAGGATCCATCTATGGGGCAACCGAGTATGATTATTACGGTCGCCTCATAGAAATTGTGCAGCTCGAATACACTAGACGAATGGAGAAAAACACATTGTTTTTCAAGTGCGACTAGTTTGATCTAAATCCTACAGGCACAAAAGTTCATCCACATTACAAGTTTGTCGATATTAATCATAAGCGTAGATTTAGTCGATATGAACCTTTTGTACTTGCTGCCCAGGCTGTACAAGTATACTATTTTGCGTGCCCAAGTTTGAAATGAGACAAGTTAGACTGGTGGGCAACATGTAACGTCAAGGCAAGATTAAATGTTGAGTTCATCGAGCCTCTACTAGAGCAATCATCTCAAGAGGAAGTTATAGATACGCGCAGTTCAATATAATTGGATGATGTCGATTTCCAGTTGCAAGACCCCACTGACAATGACCTAGATGAACTTGGTGATGAGGCAGATGATGATACAGAAGAAGAGTTACTCACCAATCAAGATAAAGATCAAGACACAAACGAAGATGAGTTAAGTGATAACTTTAAAGTGAAATTTTCGGTTCAGATGATTACTTTAAAAGTAAGTCGTTGTGGTTGAAATATGTGTAAAATGTTCATATTGTAAAATGCTCTTATTTTAACTTATTGATTTATATTTGGATCTTTTAAAGTGGTTTATATATACTGGTATTTTATAAAATGCTCGTATTATATTTATTTTTATTAGATGTTGAGGGGTCGTGGACACGGGTCTAGTCTAGGTCGATCAGATCTGCAGTCAGCAAATCATTTAGCTGATTTTGATGATGATTACATGGGCCTTAGTGTTAATCATTCAGCGCCGGTACCAAATATATATGCACTATTTTGGGCTACATAGCAGGGAGGTCAGACTGACCAACATATTTTTAGAGATCGTGGAGAAGGAGCTCCATCCAGCTGGTTGGCAGTATAAGGCGGTTCCTGAGCATATTCGTCGATTGTGGTGGGACACATCTCATGTAACTAATTTATTTGTGTATAAACTTATTAACCATTAATATAACTCAAGAATCATATATTAATTGAATTGTAATTATTATTTTGTTTTGTAGGATCGTTGTTATTGGGACACGGACCTGCATAGTCCATAAGCTATACAAGTGATATTTTTTCCACACGATGGGGGGCAAGTATGGGAAGCGACTTAAGGAGTATAAGCAGTTTCGTGATCAATCTGTTTCGGCATCAAGGATCATTGACGAGGGGGTCTGGAGGTAAATAATTTTCTTATGCCTTTTTTATTAACTTATAAATGTTTATTATTAAAAATAATTTAAATTTTATATATCATGCATCTAAAATAGGGCATGGGATGTAGAGTGAACAAGCCTAAGAACAAGAAGAAGTTCGAACAGTGCAATGATAATAGGCGGTACAAGCCTGCTGGTTCGGGTACTGGGATGTCGAAGCACACTGGAGGGCCTAGATCTATGATTGGTTATTCTTATGATATCGTAAGAAAAATCAGATCATAATACATTATTTGTTTGTTTATTTAATTTTAATTATCTGATAGATTTATTTGGATACATGAGCGGGAGACGGTTGAGCCGGCCACTGCATACCAGGTTTTTGTACGTATGCACAACACGGGCAACGACACGTGGGTCGATACGAGATTTATTAATACTAATGTAAGTATCTTTTAATGTTAAATAGTTATAACTTAACTTATTTTTTAGTATTAATTTAGAAATTACTAACGGCTTGTATTTCAGGAGGAGTACGGGCGACGTCTATATGAGGCACGTGCTTCTTCAAAGGATCCAGATAACGAGTTTGATCCCGATCTTATTTATCTTAACATCGTCGGGTCGAGTAAGGGCCGACATTACGACATCGGATGGTCCGGGAAGTTGGTAGATGCTGCGAAGGATTTTAGAAGTAACGGTTCTTCCTCCTCCCAGCATGACATAACTCAGGTGAGGGAGCTCCAGGCACTGCTCCAGACGCAGAGGGAGGATCTAGAGGCCACGAGACGAGAATATCAAGCGATGGAACATAATTACAATGAGTTTGATCTATTACGTGAGCAATAGCAGTAGCAGGAGCAACAGTAATTTCAGGCGCAGATGACTGAGTTGTTAAGCTCGATTACAACAGTACCTGTCGTAGCCTCCCCCGTCATAGGACTCCTCTGATCAGATGATTTTATAAACTTTTGATATTTCTATCATTTTTTTTAAACAAATTGAGTCATTGCGAATTTTATGGAATTTATATAATTATTTAACTTATTTTCTTGTTTATTAATGAGTTTTTTTTAATGTTTTAGTTTTAGTTTGTGAGTTTGTTGAGGTGTTTTAAATAAAATAGAGATTAATAATAATAATTGAAAAGAAAATCGTAGGGTGTATAGCCCTTGGAAAAACTGTGGATAATTTACACCTCGGGAAAATCGAGGGCAATAATGCTCTCAGAAAAACTGAGAGTAATGTGACCCTCAGAAAAATCGAGGTCATTTCTCCCCTCGATTTTTTCGAAAACGTTTCTCCCCTCGGTTTTTCCGAGGGCTATGATGCCCTCGGTTTTCTTGAGAGCAATCAGATTTAAGTCTCCGGGATTTACTAAAAAAAATGAACCTTCATCCTTTCGGAAAGTTTACTAAGGACACATTATTCATTCGGTAAATTTTACCGAGAAGGGTTTTATTGAGGAAAAATTGCACTCGATATTTCCCTCGGTAAAGTGATTAACGAAGGAATTTTTGTCATTGTTGAGAGATTTTTCCCTCGGTTAAAAGCTGTTTTTTGTTTTTTGTTTTTTGTTTTGTTTTTTTTTTTGTAATGACATACCTATAATACTTTAAAGTGGTAATTGACATAAGTTTATGATACTTTTATATATGACTATAATACATACATTTATTTGAAAATAAACATTTAAAACCATTATAATCAAATTAACATGCATTTAGAAACCTATTGTGACACTTTAACTATTATGATATTTTAAGTACTTATTTTAAAAAATAAAGACATGAAACTAAACTATATAATACAAACATATGATACTTTAACAATATTTTGTGATACTGTAATAGTCTTTTTTGATACCATAATCACCTTGCAGGAAAATATAGATGTACAATCATAAATAAAACATAAAACACGTGTGGTACTTAACTATATCATATAAGAATTTAACAACCTTTTCTTTAATAATTTTATTATGTTATGTGATAATTTAGGCTGATATTGTGAGACTTTTACTGAGAATAGTAAAAATTATAAATTTACTACAAAAACACACACATTATTTTGTGATACTTTTACCAAGGCCCATGATAATTTAAGACAATGTTATGATTTACTATAACATTTTTTTTCATCAATGAAATGGATCAACCAAAGTAAAAAAGACGATCCACAACAGCTTAAATATAAAACCAGAGGAGTTAATCCACATCAAGACATGTAAAGGTTATTGTATCCCATAAATTCGTACAATGAACAAACATAATAGTTAGTACTAAAAATTCAAACAAAGATTATGATAATTCAAGGTTCAAACCCAAATAACAAAACAAAAACAGATCCAAAAGACTGTTCGGACACTGAAACTCCCTCTTTTCACTTCTTCTCTTCCTTCTCAGCCTCAGTTGCCCTCTTTGCCCTAACACCAACGTAACGCGCATTAGTCCTCTCCAAATCCAACTTATCATACACCTTCAATCATTTCAACTCATCTGTAACCTTAACGAGATCAACAATTGGCTTCTCAAGTACAATCAGCATGAAAGCACCAGGAACTTGTGTTGTTGTGGCCAACTCCTCAGGTGTAGAGTCACCATTTTTAAACTTGTGTGCATGTCTTGTGAAGACAACCTTAGCTTTGTATGTCTTTAACTTATGGACGTCTGTATGCAAACCCTTCAAGGACTGGTTTCTACGGCGATGGTCGAAAGAAATACCAATAGTTGGGGCAAGTATTTTCGAGATCCCTGCAGCCTTTAGCTCCTCCAGAGAGAATCCATTTCCATCTCTAATCTTCATGTTATACTTCAATGTCTGCCCATGAACAAACCTGCAACCGACTTCGATGATAACCAATAAATAACTCAAACTCTGAAACTCTTGTTTCTCTTTCCTCTATCCTTCTCAAACTTCTTTCCTTACCTTTCACATATGGTTTGGTGTGGCTGTGTGGAACACCATGAGCTGCTCCAAAATGCTTTACTGCTTCACGAGCCTTTGGAGAACCTCTAAAGAGCATCGTGTTCTATCTAAGGTGGGCTCTAAATGTAAGCTGGTCAAGAGTCAAGCATTCACCACCGGCTTTTTCGAGCCTAGCCTTTGCTATTTCTGTGACCTTCATAGCAGGGATTCCGTCTTGCAAACGGATATCATCCACAACAGTCCCAACAAGCACCGCAATCTTGTCCTCCTTGCCTTTCATGAGTGTTGCGAGCTTGGATACCGGTAGAGGGGCTTCATTGACCCATGATCATGAACAATCGCTCCAGTACATCTGCATCAAACCTACTACTGGTCCTTCTCTCTAAAAACCAGTGCAACTTAATGATGAGTTTAAGATAGAAATCATTGGATTTCAGCGCGATGAGCTTGGCCTCCTTGCTCTTACCTCCGGTGACCAAATCAATACCCATGGCTCCAGTCTCCATTATTCAAAGTCGCGAGCGCAATATTCACCATAACCTGTTATCGCCATGACCAAACGAAAATTAACGTCACACTTAACCAAAAAAGCGCGCACACACACACACACACACACACACACACACACACACACACACACACACACACACACACACACACACACACACATATATATATATATATATATATATATATATATATATATATATATATATATATATATATATATATATAATACAAATGAACAAATAAAAAACACCTTAAGTGGCCTAATCTCATCGGCCCCACGGTGTGGAGGTTATCCCCGGTCAAAGTTGAAGGAGCGAGCGATTGTCTACCCAAGATCACTTCACCAGTCGAGCCTTTGAGCGAAACCCAATCTCATTCTTTTACTACTTTATATTCGATCAAGACCACCTACACCCACCAGTAACAAATAGTAAATTACTAACAAGAAAATCATATATTGGGATTGAACATAATTTGAAGTTTTAGTCCCGAAAGTGCCAAAAAAAAAAAAAAAACACTTTAAATGTGATCGATAGTGCCCAAAAAAAAAGTTTCTTATAGACCAAAAGTGCAATTATCTCATCGGGATTAATGGTTAGACAACCTTTGGAGTTATTCAATTAACCACACGATTCTTTTGACCGAATGCTAAGAACTCGAGTTTGGTAAATTTCTCAGAATATATAAGGATTAGGATAGATAATGAGACTCAAATCTGAAAAGTAAATAACACACAAACCCTAGTTCTTATCTAAACCTTAATTAACAAACAACAAATGGCTAAATACGAACACATAAAATGCAAAAATTGAAAAAGATTTAAAGCACATTTGAAATAAAAACAATAAAAAATGAAAAATATAGAGGAATTCGTAATTAAATCAAACAAAATTTGAAGAATTACCTTCAGTTTCAGTTCACACAGTCGCTAATCAGATTTTGAAAAGTATCGCCGTTCACTGCCTACAAAGCTTTTTGGTTGATGCAATTTTGAGAGTGAAACGTATGTCACAGTGGTTGCACGAATGAGGAGCAGGTCTGCGGGTGGGTTTCTGGATCGATTTAAATAATAGTAAAAAGCGGCCTTATAGTTTTAGACGGATTTCATACTAGTATTTGTCCTCTAATTTTGGTCATAAACTGCATAAATTCGTGATATATTTTATCCAAAAACCATGAATTTCCAAATCTTTCAAGTTTTTCGTTATGAACTCTATAAATAATGCAATTGACCCGCTATATATACATGAGGATTGTGTTTATAAATCTCTCAAGGCAAACCATGACACCAACCATGATTGTGTTATTGCTAGATTAAGATGTCAACTTGCACGCAACTCTTCCCTTCAAAGGACATGAAAAAGTTCTAGTTTGGATAATGCTCAATATTAATGTATGTGTTTGTGAGACACATAGTTGAACTGAATTCAATATATAAAACGACAGACTCCGGAACTAATTATGGATCGTTTCACTGATTCTTATTCAGGCATTTCATACTTGCTTTTGATCTAAAATTCCATTTCTTCTGTGTAAACATATTGTTGCATAAATCTATGGCCCAAAATATGAATTTAATTTTCATTTTCGGCAACATTTAAATGAGTTTAATTTTCATTTCATCCATGAAAAAACATCCTTTTTCCACCCTTCCCTTTTAAGAATGTTTTTGTTGTTTCAAATGCAAGTTACTCAAACTACATTAATTATAAGAGGTGGGCACAAGGACAAATACTCATCATCTTTCATAAGATTCGCAGGCTTGTACAAAACATGGAAGTATACTACACAAGGCAAACCCCCGATTGGAGCACATAAATAACATCTCAGCAAACTCCAAGATACCGTTCACAGTATAAATTTAGTTACAAATGCCTTAAGATTATAATCAGGAGGAAAAGAAGGAAAAAAAAAAAAGATCTCACGCATAACATTTGCAGGGCCTAATTACCCAAGACACGCAATGTTTTGGCACTCAATTGCACTAATATTAACTGAAAGATTTATTTACATGTTAGAAAATTGAGGTTAAAATTACTATATCACAATTCACATTACAAATACTACATATTCCTCTCTTCTGCTCTCTGATCGAGGGAGGCTTTTTAGTAAAGAAACAAAAAACAAAAATAAATTCCAAGTGCACCAGAAAGAGCAGCTTTGGTTGATGATGTATAAACATTAATAATCTACTTTTGTGGCCTTTCAAAATGCACCACTAAGTAAGATTGAACCTCCTCCAAAGCACTTTGCACTTTGGTTGAGTAACTACAACAAACCATATATTTTCTCCCCGTGTGATCCTCTCATGTACTTCCCAAAAACTGCAACCACAGCAAACGAAAAGATCGAAAGTCATCATGAGGAGTATGAATAATGCACAACTTTCACACCATAGAAACCTCTCTTACCCTTTATAATTTTCCAAGATAAGAAAACACTCCCTCCGTCCCAAAATAATTGTCATTTTAAGAAGTCATAGCAATTTTGACTAAAATTTCCAAATGTACCGTTACTTATTGTTTTAAACGCAATGCTTTAATATCTAAAAACACGTAATGCTTTAATATCTTTAAAACAAGTGTTGGAAATAAATTTTATATTAACGAGGGTAGATCAGTCATTTTATAAGATTTCTTAATTTGTGTGAACTCTTCTAAAACGATAATTATTTTGGGCTAGAGGAAGTAATAATTGGATCTGAGGGTTTGTTAGAGAGTAAACATTCATGTATTTTGTCCAGAATTACCCCTATGATACACGACTTGAAGAGCATTCAGATCCAATGCTTAGACAATCATAAAGATCAACAGACAACCTTGGTAAATTGCACTGGACACAATTTAAAGCAGGAGGCAGGTATAAGTAAGTACCTGAAGATGGCTTAAACACCAACTCTTTAACACATCTCAGCATAAAGAAGCAGGCAGCTCTTGCTGGTTACACACGCTGCCATTTCATAACATTCAGGAGAAAAGAAAGCTTTACTCTATTTCCAGGTAGGCTCTTTCAGCACTTCTTGTGAGCAGATTGAGTTTCTTTTGATCCGGCCTCCCATCATAATTTAAGAAAAGCCCTTGAAGCATAAATCGCAGACACAAGTATCCATCCAAGGGCGGTTTTCAAGAACATCTCCCACGCATAATAAAAGTAGGGATGCGGTTCGAAAACTTTTGAACGATGATAGAACAGAAGCATCAGCAATTTCACAGCTTAACCATGAATTGTCACTGTAACAAGTGACTGAACAATCAGATCATTCAAGCAAGATTGATTGTATTCATTTGGCAGCTGGAAGGGGAAAAAGTAGTCATTCATTTGATAGCTGAAGCAAGCCCCGCATCTGGAGGTATGGGTTTTCCAATAACTTTTCGTTGTTGCTCTGTCAAGAAAAGTACAGAACATCTCAAGCACTAGAAAGAAATCAGGATCATAAAAGGGAAATTTTGCATAATACAGGATTCACAAAATATGGTCCTTGTCGTTAAAATACGACCAGGCAAGATGAGAAATTAAGCAAATACGAGGCAAACAGAGAAAAGGGAGAGGATGTTTTATGAGCATATACCAAATCTTTCAAAATTAGAACCTGGACTACACTAATACCGTCTTTGGCAGGTTGGATAGATCGATTGATTGACTTAACAAGTAAACACTATGCAAACTATGTTGAGTGATGTTTTGTAGACACAGGCAAAATTCTAAGGCTTTTCAACCCAGATAAAGATAATTAGTCGGCTCTGACTGTGAAATATAAGTGAAGTGTTTCAACCAAGGCCAGAACACATTAAACTGTACATTCCTAATGTTTTCAAGGCGTGTCTCAAGTTGTTTTAATTGAAGATATGAATGAGAAACACGAAAAATCAAAGTGCCAACTGTAATAGGCAGCTGCAAAACCAAATTCCTCAATCCTCATAATGTGATAATCCAACATCCTGGAATGATGAATTCATGTGGCTGGTGATGAATAGTGAGTGGTCTTCTAGACAAAAAATATTATTTTACAAATCAAGCATTAAACAAATATGTACCTGCTGAGCTCTGGAAACAAGACTATGAAGCATGCGCTGGTAACGTTCCGGTTGCTCTGTCATCATTCTCTGCGAAATGCAAATCTTAATCAAATTTAAAATCTTCACATTTCACACAGTTCAACAAAAGCAGAAGAGACCCATTACTTGCCTTCAAAAGAAAGGTTGAAGAGTAATATGCCACTCTTGCATCTGTATCATCCAACAATTCCCTGCCAGACGTACACACAAATACTTGAAAAAACAATTGAAAAGAAGCAACTTCAACAGTGAGTTCAGGCTGAAAAGGTACCTAAAAAATTCTTCCCCGCCAACATCTTTGAAAGCAGCTGGATCTGCTGTACATTTACCAATCAAAAGTAAGAGAAGTGTTGCTCTTATATCCGATGTGCCACCAGGAAGATTTCCTCTTCCTTTGCTACCTACAGAGACGCCCAATGCAATATTATCTGTTGCAGCACCAGCAAGCTGGATCAAAGGCCAATAGAATAACGCAGAAGGCACACGAGCAACCAACTGCATGGGAACAATGGCTTGTCCATGAAGAAGCAATGCTGCCATGGATGCTGTATCATGGATTGGAATATGTATATTTTTTCCACTAAAGTCACCCTGGCCCACATCTGCCTTAGTCATTCTTTCTGATTTACTAGAATCTTTATTGTGGACCATATCTCCAAATGGCATCACATCAGTATTCGCAACTTTCAAGCAAAGCTGAGACAGTAGAATATCACACATCTGTTCATGCATGTGAAGGAAAATAACAATGTAAGTTATAAAAAAAATTAAGGGAAAAAGAAATATATAAATTTTATACGTGTCTTTTGAGACTTGTAAAAATGCACCCAACACACAACTGGATCATGCAACAAGGGAAAAGTATCTATGGTAGCCAATGATTTTTATATCCTTCATATAAGCATTAATGATTCAAACTAAAGGCAACTCTTAAACAGTCAGATTGCTACGCGTCATATATGACATTCAAAGTGGTTACCTTCAAAATATTCATTCGATCAGTTTCGTTTATTAGAGCCATCAAGGATAATGCACAGCTCATGATATCTATCACTGCATTTGCTTTCTCAAGACGACTCTTGTCGTGTATATGTGGCGCAGATTGACTGCGCATTGCATGTTGGACTTCATTCTCATCTAGCAAAAACTTGCACTGGATCAGCAACCTCTCCAGAACAAACAGAAAACCCCATCTGATTTGGTTATTTTTTGACTTAAGAAGCCCACACATAAGCCAAATTGGTAAAGGAACATCTAAAGAAGCTGAATAATCATTAACACCAGCAAGCGAAACTTTCTTCTGCAAATTTTTAATGCTCAACCAGAGACTCGTATCTCCTTCCCCACTGATTTCTGCAATCAGCAAGTCTCCCAACCACAAATACCCATTATGACGGTAAGCACTACGTTCAGAATGCAGGAGAGAATGTAAAGTGGTCCAAGAGAGCTTTGCGTTCATAGCAGCAGAGTTCCCGATACCTCCATCAACGTTTTCAATAGATTTGAATAATTTCGTGATCTGAATCATTTGAGTGAACTCGCTGTCTACATGAGTGAATGATCCAATGAGTGTGTCAAACTTCTCTACTATCTTCTCCAATAGCTGCAGGAGGAATTTAATGACAAAAGATAAATACTTTTTACTTTACCAAATTCTTCTTTTCTCCTCATTGCATGCATGCTAACAGCATGCCACGCCACCTCTACAAGTAGTTATAAACAGATAAAATCAAATGTACAAAAGAACTCTGATTTATCTTCTTTACTATCCAAGTAACACAACACGTGTATAGTTTTCATCACAAGTGCAGAACTATTTGAACGGTTATGCACTATAGACATTGTTGCCAAACAGAACACGCCCTCAGGGCATCTAATAATGTATTTGTAATTTTTTACCCATGTGACTACCAAAATGTTCTTTGCATATGTTTCTCTTTTTCTTCAGTTTATTACCCTATCTCTCACTTTTAAGATGTATCTGCAAAGATCCTCTAAAAATACACACATTAAACTCATCAATTGCTCAACTAGAAACGCAGAGAACAGAAATTCATGCATTGATTAATTGTTCAGTTTCTTCTCACCAGATTGAGCCGATATAAATGTGAGCTAACCTACTCTTATATCACACAAAAGGGAAAATTAAAAATATACCATTAAAAGGCGATCATTATTAGGATATGTGGACAATGCTGTAGAAATTGATCTCCTCAATAGCTCCAGAATGCCTTCAACACTCAACTTGACAGAAATATGCAATGCTTCGGGTGCATCTGCAAGCATAAGCAAGGTAGCAATAGGTCGAACCTCGTCGTCGCTGTACTCGGAAACTCCAGCAGCTATACACGCCTCATTTATTTTATGTAATACATAGTCAAAAAGCACCAGGTAAAGATTCCTCCTCTCTTCCCTTGAGTTCGAAAGCACCAACTGTATTTGTAAATATAACAAAATCTCAATGTAGTTTGAACCTACAAAATCATTTCAAGTACGGTTTTATGGAGAGCAATGGTCCTTATCTTTTCATGGCCTGTATGGTTGGAAGAAACAACATCATTTAGAAGGATAGGGAAGAGTCCATTTTAGATTGTTGGGATAAAGTTACATTCAGGGTAGCCTCATGGGTGATAGGATATAAAGACTTCAATGATTTGAACGTGTCCGATTTAATTAGAGACTGGTATCTTGCTATGTTTTGTCCAAGCCCCACTTAGTCTTGTGCGGATGTATTTTCCACTAATTGTAACTTCTAGTTTACATAAATAATATGAGTGTTTCTTAACAAACAATAAAATGAAATAAATAAATAAGAAAAATCATTTCAGGTAGCATTGCATTTTTACAAAAATCATTTAAATGATTCCTGTGAAGACCTCAATCACCTCGAGTGGTTGGTTCAAACATAGTACAAGGACATTGAATATTGAAGACTTTGACCTACGGCTTTTTTAATAATACCACTCGCAAAAGAACTCTGAAAAGCATGCTCATTTGTTATAAGAAATAACTTTACTCAAACTATGTGCCACAATTTCCTTACTCAGAAAAGGTCATTTACACCAACATATTTGGAGGACTAGCACATTTCAACAAGCCTCTTCTGAGATGTTCCACATGACCAAACACTTAAAGAGGAACAAACATAATGTATAATAACTGTCAACTGAACGAACAAAGTGAAACTTTCAAAAATGATAATATGATGCCTTCAAACAGCAAATTTACAGCATCAAAGCACGGGTCTGACTTTATCAAGGATTTGCGAAGAGTAATTTCTTTTTCAAAATGAAGACAACATAGCAAGCTAAGAGACCCTTCGGAAAGGATGAGAAAATAAATTATGCCAGTGAAAGTTGCAGCTAGCTGCAACAATGTTCCTCATAGTTTCTACATATATTGGTCTCCATATATGTACACAATCTAGCTCACAGGAAGCGATTAGATTAATACCTCCGCGAATATAAAGTCAATTCCTCCAATTAGATCAACTTGATTAACAAGAAACAAAGGGGTGGCTGAGACAACTTTTTCAGGTCCTTCAGGCGCTTGATAAAACATGTTTGCCATCATGCAGATAAGCTTGCAATGAACTATTTCTGCCCAAGAGTTTCTTCTACTAATCTGCATAAGAACCTTAATTACCTGTGAACAAAGAAAAAGAAGAAGGTTTTTGCTGAGTAAATCTAAAGCGATAGAGAGCAATATATTTACAGAAAAATATTGTGTAATGGTGAGAACTAGAAATTCCGGAACAGATTTGTTTTTTTTTTTTTTGTCGTTGTTGTTGTGATAATGATGAAGTTATAGTTATAGTTTTATAGTAATGTAATTAATCATAAGATCTTTTTAGACGTAGCATTTAATGAATTTGACTTTGGATGCAGTCCCATGCCTTCAGAGGGAATAAAAAGACTATTTTGAAGGGGCTAGAGTGGAAGTATCCTTCCACATTGCTTGATATTATGAATTTTGTAATAAATGTTAATTTACACACCAACCATAATTCTTGCATATTATTGCAATTCAATAGCTGGTCAAGGGTGCCAGATATTATTTGTCCCTACTTGCCCATCAAAACCTTCCAATTATACTTAAGACTTGATTTAGCCAAAAGTGATTTTGCTCTCGCTGCATCGTTTAAAATTGGATAAATTACATCCACATCCCTGGGGGTTTGGTATAATTATTGAGAAGAATCCAGCGCCATACGAGCTTATGCTCCAATTGCAACTCAGACCAATCTACTGCTAAGACATCTTTACCCCACTACAACCTGATCTGGACTTTCGAATCAATTTTATGGCAAAAACTGTAGGGATAGAAGAAACCAGAAACTAGAAACCCTTCTAAGAAAATATAAACAAAAACATGACTTCATATAACAAAGGGGTGAATGTCCTTTTCTTTTCCCGTTCCAGTCGCAGAATAACAGCCCTCATCTTTTAGCTCCTCCACTAATTTATACCCAAAATCTGAAGTAGGTCTGCTCTTGTCTGTTAGAATTCAGATTTCTCCACTCTTTTGTGATGGGGATTATTCTTGTATTACTTCCACCTCATCCACAAATAATATGCAAGTTCCATGTCAAATGTTCTTCAGGCTTAGTACTAATTAGAAGCAGTGTTTCAGGAAGATGATCATGCATACATAAGGTACTGTCCTCTATAAACTGGTCTGCCAATCAGTGTACATAAAACTTGAGAATGCTGTAAATGATGTTTGCTTAGCAGCTAGTAGATGCAATGCCAGGTTTAGAGATACTCACTCTAATATCAAGACCTTTTAATCTGCTCCGGCGGATTTTGCCTCGATCGCAGACAAAATACAGTAAACAGCTCAAGGAAGAAGCCCAGATAGCCTCCTCCTTCTCCTCTATCTGTGAAATAGTCATGTATTAAAGTGAAGCTATTGCATAGCAAGGATGATATATTAATTTATAGACATCAACCATTGACATAATAAACAAAGAATACTAAAGGTATACCATAACAAGCAGAATATGAACAAACTGTAAATGGACTGAAGCATAAACAAAGAAACATTGTGATTACACTGTACCAAAAGGTCCAAGATACATGATCATGTGCCCAACACACAAGAAACTTGCACGCAAGAGTAGGTAAAGCTAAAGCAAAACTCACTGAAAGTCTGATTAATCATCATTTTCAACATAACGAATCGACAATAGAGGAAATACAAATAACAATGGAGACACAACAAAGCAAACACTTGATATGAACTAATTGAAGGATGTGAACTTCATATTTTAGTATATAGTCGGTTTTCTCAAGTTCATTGTGGTTTTGGTGCTTGCACCGTTAATAATATAACCCAAGGATCATGGTTAATTTTGCTTCTAAAAAACCAGTTCGAACTGTTAAGCATAAGGCAGACGACAGCTCTACTGAGAGCCCTACGGCTTGAGTGAAGAGAATGGATGTACTCAAGTTTATTGAATGGATAAGTGAATAACTGTTCCACCAGGTGCAAACATGAACTTCATCAAATCTTGTCTATGATATCAAACATCATACAGGTAAGTTACTATTCTCATTTCATATATTCACTAGATTTCAATAAATAATTAAAATGTAAATATAAATTAATGATTATAAATCATATAATTAATCAGTAGATAAATAAATTATTATGAACTATGAAAAACTTCTTTAGATGCAGATCATTGAGTTGATTATAACTTTTGAGTTTTGAAATGTGATGGTCCAGGATCTGGTTTGTAGGCGATTAACCGTAAATTCTAAGATCTCATATAAGAACTTAAGAAATAAACTTACTTTTATTCATTGTTCTTGATCTCTTATATAGAGATTACAAAATCATATAAATAAAGGAGGTAAAATATTCTGCGATTATTTATTTTGCTAAAGTTAGCAGAAGATCACATTTTAAAAATAACTAGAATAAAACTAAAAACAGAATAGATTTAGTTCTAATTTATTTCTGTAAATAAAGATTGCAGAATCATGCCATCCATAACAAGGAAGGAATGAAAGAAGGAAGGAAGGAAAAGAGGGAGGGAGGGGAAGGAAGGTAAATAATAAACAGAGAGAGAAGAGAGGATGGCCGCACACCAGAACCCAAAGAAACCAAGACCAACACCTCAAGGATACACTCGTCCCGCGAACCAGCAACCCCAGGCCCAAACCAACTGCAGCCAGAAACCAGCCACTTGTCTTCCCTGTCATCTTGCCTCGTGTCGTTCGATTGTGAGTGAGGGAGGGGGAGAATAGGGGTTAGGGTGTTGTTTGCAGTTTTTAGGTTCCAATTAGGGGATTATACTAGTGGGAATTAGGGTTTTAATTTGCAATTGAGGGAGGGGGGATTTTGACCAGCCATTTGCCCAGATGTCTCCAACCAAAATTTGATATCCTTCATTTCAATATCATCCGTTATTTCTTTTTCAGTCATCCAAATTACCAATGTTGTGTATTAATTAAGAATTTTATAATTTTATAGGACACGAAGAGCAAGAGGTCTATGACAAGCAATTGCACTCCACATTCATTCACAAACTGCATATTGAGGTGGAGATTTCTGTCTTTTATGAATATGTATGCTTAATTGTCGATGAAGCATGAAACATATTTTGTACTTAATTGTACAACAGAAACAAAATGGTTTGCAGGCTACGTATTTAATTGTACAGCAGAAACCTTAACCTACGATTTCCCGGGATGGTACTGTGCTTGTTGACTCATCTTTCAATAGGGTTCGGACCTTCAACAGGCAGTCTTATGATCAGGCAATCACAATTTTCTGCCCATTTTTCCTCCTTTTGATCTTTTTTAACATGGAGTCCGACAAACCCCTTTAGCAACTCCAACTTATCCGAGTTGCACTATGGCACTTAGCCCAGGATCCACTATTTCTTTCTTACGATACGAAATGAGCAGAAAATTGTGAGTGCCCGATCATGAGACTGCCCGCGATAACCAAGACAAAATCTTGTGCTTACTAAAAAGTGAAATTAATAAAAGAATGCAAGACGACTCTAAGCCCAAGCAACCTACCTCATCGTGGAGAAAGTTACCAACTCAATTTCTGCTCTAAAGCAATAAAGCTAGCAAAGAAAGCTCTACCGCAAGCGAAAGTCTTTGCAACTGAAATAGGACTAATGCAGATCGAGAGGAATGGGTCTGGACCCCGATCCGACCACTTATTCAAAAGCCAAGGATCACGATAGCAGGAGTTGTTTTGGTTGTATGCCACGAGGTCCATAGCACCGTACTTAATTGTACAATGGAAACAGAATGGATAAATCCAAATTAAGTACTTACATGAGAAGCCGTGGGCATTATTCTTATTGCTAAAATATATTTAAGAAAAAAAAATTCTTTTAAAACTTGGTTTGCGAAGCATGGTCGAACTTTCTAATTATTTTAGGTTTATGGATTTAGGATGTCCCGGATATTTAACTATTTTTGGAAGATAAAAATGTAGACAACCTCACTTAATCAACCGTCAACAATTTGTTAAAACTTACAGATATCGAGTGAGGAAATAACTTTTAGTTCATCCTATGAATCTGATATCAATGAGAAGTAACTACTGACCTACCACCACGAACAATCAACTAAAAAGGAGAAAAAACAAAAATAAAACAAAAGGTCAAATAAGATATACCTGAACAAGATGAAGAAGAACCTCAAAGAGAATCCCTAAAATCCAACTTTCAAACTTATCAATAGCCGAGGCATTTCCTGTTTTCTTAAAAAAGTCCGATTTTATAATTCCATGTGAAGACATTTGAGTTCCACTGTCAAAGAATGCTTCCGGGGAATATTGTTCCTCCATCGTAGTGGAACCATCAGGTACTGGAGGCTCCAATAAATGTGCATGCACTCCAAGATTAATAATTAAATCAAAAGCACGAGCCTTTGACATCACGTTAGGAGAATTCAACATGTCCTGCAACATTAAAAATAATATTAGATTTAACCACATGTTGACATAAAATCATGTCAGAACCAGGCAGCACCTCCAGCAAGGATAGAGCGAGGGGAGCAGCAGTCTCAGAATCCGAAACATACCTGCAAAACAGGTTAGAATTCAGTCTATCAGGATGAGAAGATTAGAGTTTATAATAAAGCACTCTTTGTTCATTGCTATGCCCTTCAAGAAAGATTCAACTAATCATATTTGGTCAAACGAATTCAGATTAGTAAGTTATAAAAATCAGTCGCTCGTGGTAACTCTAAATAGTTAGTTCACTGAATGAAGTTAAATTGACCTAACAAAGTAGTATGGCAATACATGAAGTCCGAAAGTATCCTTATTATAGAATGACTAAAATAGGCTGATTGTGACAAATGATGAAAAGAATTCAGACATATTAAATGGACATAAGAAATTAGAGTTAAACTACGTAAACAACATAGTATGGGCGAACCACGAAAAAAGGAGAAAACCAATGAGAGAGAGAGAGAGAACAAAAACAAACAAAAAAGATCAGACATACATGTCAATTACAAGTTTGACTAGAACGCTCACAGCCACATCCATCGATGGCTTCCCACTCTGTCTTAATTTGGACGAGACTGTGAAGGGATTGGAATTGGCAGAAGATGTCCCAGAGCAAACAGCCGCAATTACCTCGTATACCTCCACAGGGTTCAATCGCAGGGGTTGTTGTTCACTGGGAAATCAAAATATTAGGTCAGAGAGAGAGAGAGAGAGAGAGAGAGAGAGGCTCCAACCAACTAACCAAAACATATATACAATGGCTGAGAGTTGCATACAAATACAAATTTCCGCTTACGAATAAAGAGCTATGAAAGAATGTGGTGCCAAATATATGCATAACCCTCAAATCTTGAAGAATATTAACAAACAGGTATATAGCACACAAACATACATGACTGAAGTGAACTCGCAACAGAGGGGATAAATGATAAGAACATCTAATTGGTGATTAAGGACACCTGAAGAAACTTTCATTTTTACCTGTAATGACGATACTGAAAAAGTGGTCGTGCACGCGGGCGAAAGGTGCTCACAGGAGAATCCTCCCTGAGAATAAACAAAAAAAAAATAAATAAACTGTTTTTCTCTGATCAATACTGAGCAAGTGCAGATAGTATATTATCGTGTATAATGAAAGCATCAACAAGAAAACTTCCAAACCCTGAAAAGACCTACAAGAAAGTTACATGCAAGATAGACGAATGTGCATCCATAGAATTCTCTCTTATGATTACTTTGACAAGAAAAATGTAAACGAAAAGGGAAATTGCTATGACAAAACCATGTCCAGAAACAAGAAAGCTCCAAACACTTTAATAGTTCTATTGTTTGTTTCTAAAATACATGCAAAGTTGGACGAGGAGAATTTCATTGATGTGAGCATTTCTCCCAAATATGCGGGCTGTAACCAATACCTTCTCAATTCATCATCAACAACTTATAGTTTCAAAACCCATCAGTTTCCCTAAGGAACATGTAATAAACACTTCATATATCAAAATCCTAGAGTGTCAAGTGCTTAACTAAATGCTGATGGGTTTTCACAAAATTCTCATTGCATAGTTGATATTTCAAAAAACAGAATAAGTGAACTAAACTTGGTTTCCTTGTGGCAGGTTTATGAGGGTGGACGGTAGCAGGAATTGCAAATTGCTCCCCAAAAAAAAACCAAAAAAAAACTGCAAACACTCCAAACAAAAGAAAGAAAGCTCCCGACAAATACCCAAAAAAGAAAGAAGGGAAAAACAAGAATCCGAAAAAAGGACGGGGCAATTTGCGCAAACCTTTATGGAGACAAAATCTCTTATTCCTTCAACTAAAATCCATCTCATCACTCAACTCAGCTTTTAGATACCTTCTCACACTCCATCTCACATTCCACTATATCAAGGATTTCTAAAGTTGTCCAACGCCCCTCTAATGACTCATCCCATGCCACACATTAAACTTGAATTGCAAAGGAAAAACATAGGGAAAAAACTGACAAAACTTTATTCAATTTGACGTTAGCACATATGACTTCCATATATCAGCGTTTGCATGTAAATCCGTGTCTTTGTATCAAGTGCACGTAAGAGGGGTCTCATAGAGAAAGTTAGAACTATCAGAACTAAGTGTCTTGACCTTATAGCAAAAGTCATCAACTATTTTCTCCAGGAACCCTATAAAAGGTATACTAGTTCTCAATAAATAACAGCCAATAATATCAATTAAACCTCAACATTCTAAATCTCAAATGTATATTTGTGCAACATAAGATCTATGTACAAAAAGTTCACCAAATCCCCACCTCACTGACAAGGAATGGGTGTCTCAGTTTTTAACTGAACCAAGCTCTTGATAGTAGAATTTAGAAGGTGAACTAACAACATAAGACTCCATAATCTCAAAAATAAGACAAATTGAGTATGACAAACCTAAAAACAGTCACATGGGTTCTAATTGAAAATACGCATAACTCACTGACGTATTATTGCTCACTAGGTAATTACTTAGTGACTGCTGTAACAAGTTTGAGAAAATAACAAGTTAGGAAGAACGTCATGCGGATTTCACAAGAAAAATGAGAAAACATGTATCAAAAAATTAGATGTGACGAGATAATACTATAAAATCATGTTTTGAATAAAAATAGATAATACAAAACATACCAAATTTGATTAGACCCTGGTTTAGAGCGTTTTAGCGCTGTTATTGCTCTCAAATGGGCAAAAGCTGAAGTTGAATTGGTAACAGTAGTCAGCAAAGAAGGCTGCAATAGCTGATCGAGATAAGGCATGTCTGCAGTTCCAAAACCTCTCCAAGATTTGCCCTTTATTTTGGCTTCCATGTCACCTACAAGAAGAGCTGCTGCACCAACTTCTAGGAAATTTTGAGATCGCATGTCTTGGAGATTCAGAATGTGATCGCTGTAGGTGGGTATTTTCAGAAATTGACCTAAATACAATTTAAGTTATGCAAAATAACAGCAGCATGAAATAGAACAGACCTTTTGGGCAAGAGCAGCGATAACTGTTGGTCTCCACACCAGCGCCATCTGAAAACATCAAGTGCCATAAACTCTAGATCTGCAAGCTCGTCAACTTCTTCGGCAATCGGAGACTCAGGAACGGATGCAATTGATGTGTCCTTGCTCTCCAAAGATTCTTTGCCATTTGCAGGACTTAGTTGGGAATTAAATGATTTGCTCAATAAAGATGACAATGTTGGCAGTGCTTGTCTTGAAGCAGGTGCAGCTCCAGCAAAGGCAGCCGGTTGAAACGAACGTTTGGGGATATGTTGAGCCACTAAGGAGCGAACATAATTTAAGGACTTCACAAGTGCTTCAGAAGCAAAACTTGTCACGGGCAGAGGATTTACATTTGGAGATGGTACTGGAACCCCAGATTGTTGACCTAAGGAACGTGACCATGGTGCCAATTTCCGGTGAAGGCTTACATCACACTCGGTAATTATACTAATGCAAAACCGGTCAATCTGTAGTAATGTGTCCTCGCTGGGTTTATATCTGCAACACATGGAAGGGCTCGTGCATGAGACCATTAGCCAAAGTAGATTCATGAGCAACTTTCTTAGAGCCCAACCTACATTGATCTAAAGATATAAACTTTTTTCTATCACCCTCCTGTTGGGAGCATGTTAACCTTTACTTTGTTTATCATATGAAATACAATGGGACCCAGAGAGGCATAGTATGATACTACAGAATATTTACAATAATTTTTCTTCTTGGGCTGAGAAAGGAGTAAAAAGAAGACATTATTGATTATGATAGAAATAAAATAAAATAAAATGAGGTAAGTAAACTTAAAACTCGGATCAATTCCATATCATTTGAAGATAATTGTGCCAACCCCTATTCAAGTATCTATAACAACCCTATATATCAAGCAAGTGTTTTCATCCAACTATAATCATCTATCTAGTTACAATTTCAATCATACTAGGTGAAATCATCAAAGCCAGCTCAAGCAACAACATTTGGAACATGCAAAAATGTTAAAGGAACTCTGCTGGTATCTTATGTTACAAATTATGCAATAAAAGAATCGGACAGTGGAAAAGAGGAGCATGTTAAAAAAGCTGCAGGTGATTTTAATGAGTGTTTCCGCATAAATTTGTCCTACTAAATTAGATCAACAGTATTTGGGTCACAATATTAGATTTGGGCTCAAAATGCGAATAGGACTCTTCCAGGGTTATAATTGACATAATCCTCAAATGCTTAGACAAAAGAGTAGGTGACATCCTTATCCATCTGCACCCTATAAATACCCTAAGGGGTCAAGGTACGATATAACTTAATGCTAGCTCTTTACATTTAGCACTTTTTACTCAAGATATTTTCTCTCTAAAGTCTGGACTTGAGCATCGGAGAGGGTATGCCACACCGGAAAAAACCTCCGGCCCCCTTTATAACCTTGGTCTTTTTTCAGGCTATGAACATCGGAGTCTTCACGACCATTTTTTGGATGCAAACAATGAGATTCTCCATTAATCAAATATTTCGAAGAAAAGAGAAGAAGAAAAAAATTAGAAAATCATGATCTTACGGTGTCTAAAGTATCAAATCCTTTTCGAAGTGAAAATTTTAACACGCATGTAGACATAAAGCATGCAAAGGCAATTTATATCATGGACTCAGGTCCATGATGCATCACGCACCCGATTACCATATTCATCGCCCCACCACTTGTATATTCATCACTAGAGTGGAGACATAAAGGCGGAGATCATAGGCCAAATGCTTAACAACAAGAACAGATCATTTAAAAACCATATCATCTAACTACTGGAATCTTCAAGAAAACGGTTACTTTCTGTGAGTTACACATACTGTATCTCGTAACAAACATCAATCCCATCTCAACTCTATCCCAAACCATGAACCTACAATCATGGGATTTATCATCCTCTCGTCCCTCTCTTGTACCCCATCCTAACTAAAAGTAAGAAAAGTAATATCATCACAAATCTACAAATAGTGAAAGGATTACGCACCTAGTTTTGGTTGCAATTAGCTGAGTTAAGGCTACTATTAGCGTATAAATTTCATTGTTAACCATCATTATTGTAATTAAACATAGTTGTCTAATTGGAAACAAATAAGCTCCACAAGTGGCAAACTACTCATGCATTGAACCCCCATAAAAGTTTCGTCAAATGCAATGGTTCAATTAAATTGATGATTACCTGTCATATTTGCTACTATACAGTCTCCATTTTTAGAAACATACACACACAAGAACCAAAAGATAATAAAAGGAAAAGGAAAAGGAAATTAGCAAACATATACTGAATATTACTCGAATTACATGAACGGAAAAAAATACAAAAAGTTGTCATACAGCAATGGAAGTGTTTACTGCCTTTTCTTCAATCCCATGTTCCACCTGTTATCCCTCTTAATTTCCAAGAGTACAATTTGGCAGTTAAAATATATGGCATCTTTTTGCTTTTCGTTTCAAGATTTCCAGCAATTTTTTGGTGCACTTTTCTGTCCTAATCACAATTCTTTCCTTAGGCATCGCTCTTCTTCCTTCAATTATTAAAGTACTGGCTTTTCCTACATTCAGCGTGTATAAAAAGACTTTACGAAGGGTTACACAAACATCTTAAGTGATCCAAACTCCTAAATTATTATCAATCAAATATAAATAAATCTTGTCATGCCCCAGACATGTTGTGCTTAATTCTTTCAAGTCCATGTGTAAGCCAACATGGAAATGGTCTTTCAGCGATAACCATTCAGCTAAAATATGAGGTAAAAGTGAAAAAAAGATGTCAATTTATCAACTTTATCAAATGTCAATATCATATGTGCTGATTTGTTGTAAATAAAGTCCGAAGGGAAAGAGAATTGTCTGATGGTAGGAAAAAATCACCTTAGGAGATATCTTTTCAGAAGCGCCACACACCTTCCAACCACAGCAGGACTGTTTGTACAACATCAGATGTAAGTTTACATTAATTAACACAAATAAACAAAGAAGAAAAATCATTCAATAGCACAAAAGGAACCGAAAAACAAATGCACTTTATGATATACACATAAAAATGGAGGAAAACCAAATTCAAAGAATATAAGAGCACAACATCTGGTCTATATAAACATTTTATATAAATAGAAACACCACAATAGCAACAAGCATTTACCTGCGTTCCCTCTCTGCAAGAGTGTGTTCTAGAATCATGCCATACGCCAAATCAACTGTAGCATGTGCTGCCAGATAATCCTGCCATTGGAAACAGATTCATAACACACAAGATACACATATTTCTCTCTCTGACAACTAGAAAAATATGTTATTGAGAAGGTTAAATCAGACGAAATGTTATACTCTACTGCACTGAGGACACGAGAAAGAAATTCAATACTAACTTTAAAAATCAGATTCCTATACGGGAACTCAAGTTAACTTCAGGCTGTACACCATATGTTTAGTTAAAAACGTTAATGGCCGTTAAATAGTGCACCAGATTGGACTTGTTTATTTGAATGACACGAGTCGCTAGAAAAATAATAAAATAACAGCATGCTTTTAGTGAACCAGTATAGCGCCATTATCCTAAAGATGTTAACCCAGTGTACCACTTTTACGCATTTCCATGAGTTCTTCTAAATCAGCAGGAATACAATTGAAACCATCACACAAACCAAACAGATGCACAATGGGATTAAGTTACATAATGAGCCACGCTAAAAACTGAATTTCAATATCTTGATCATTTATCATCCCGCAAATTAAAGCTTAATAATTGCATCCGCAGAATCACTCCCCACCTCATTTCATTTGATAAATCCACCCTTCAGTCTTCACAGAAATCATTGAATGCAATAGGAAGGCTAAAAACCCAAAATTAAGATGAAATGAAAATAGAAACAGCTAATGACACAATAAATTAAGAGAGATGAGAATAAGAAGATCCAAAATAAAATCTGAAACCGGGAAAAGGGAAAGTGCCCAAACCCGCAACGTCCTGGAAGCTTCGACCTGCGACGGGGCTGCGGCGGACAAACAATCGGCCACAGCTCGGCGCAGCGGCTCAGGCGGCTTCTTCATAGAGGATGATCTTAGCCGGGAAGAGGTAGCGCAGCCCAATTGCATCCTCGAGATCGCGGGGCTTCTCGATGGACTGTAACTGGTCGACATCATGTAAAAGCACAATAATATGCGTGGTTTGAATTCCAAACCAGGTGAGAGAGAGAAATGCTGCTATTCAGCACTGCTCATCATAGAGTGGAGCAAAGGAGTTAACCATTTGCACGTGTGGAAAGAGGGGTTGAAGATACAGCTAGAGCCAGGAAGAAAGTGAATTCGGAACCGACGTCGAAGTACAAATTGGGCTATTAACCGTAAAATTTCCTAATTACCAGTATTTGTCCCGTGGCAATTATTATTATTTTTTCTTTTTTATTTACCCAGGAAAGATCGAATAGTATAAATTTATAATAAATTAGAAGCATTAATTAAGTAATTATATTACGATAGAGTTAGTAAATTTAAATTGAAATCAACTCTTTATTATACATAGAGAATCGTGAAAAAATATATAATTGACTCATAAGATGATTATTATTAAGATAAGTGTATACTGCAAATTATGAAGAATATCTTTCAAATAGAGCAAAATTAAAATTTATTATTAAAATTAAAATGAGATTACAAAATTTATTATTAAAATTAAAATTTCAAATGAATCCACAAAATCGGCTTGTAAGGTGAGGTTTGTCCCCACTCATAAACACAATTTTAACTCTATTTTTAGCCAATGTGAAATAGAATTCTAACACACTTCTATCGCGCCGAGGTTTGGACATCTTAAGGGTGGTGGCATGGTAGTTTTATGATGGCTTTTTATTTTAAAAAGTTGGGTTTGTAATTTTCTCAACGATTGTGAATGCAGCTTCTTTTATGAATAGTATAATGTTGGGTTGTGAAATACTAACCCAATTTTTTAAAAATTGAAGATATATCGTGAGTTGACAGTGGGACCCATAAAAACTTATTTGTGGGTTTATGATTGTGGATAGAAGATTTTAAAACTTTGAAATTTTTTATTTTTGACGTGGCATGATGGACCCCACAAAAAAGCTAAATTTATGGGTTTATAACTACTACCACCCTAAGTGTAAAGTTTATAAGGCGTGTGGTCCGATAGCATCAGCTCAAAGTAGGTGACCAACAGAATCGCTATAGACTAGGCTCTGAAAATTAGGAAAGGCCTGATTTAACCTCACAAATCCTTTAAATTGATTGTTTGCATTAATCATTTTAAATGCACTAGTTATGATAAAATTAGAAAATAGGGCAAAATTATCAATTTAATTAATTACACTTAAGTATGAGTAGTAAATCAATGCGTGAAAATATCAGCCCTATTTACTAATTCTATTAACAACTTGCTTAGGTGTCAACTTGTGGTTGTACCAAATGACATGTGTCATTGTCTGATAATTCCAGAATCTGATGTGTCCCCCTATTATAAATTATATTAAAATACTTCATTTTTTAGTTTTTTTTCCTTGGTATAAATAGCACTTTTTCTATTATATTATTTATTTTCTTTCAATCTAGGGTTTAGTCTAATTTCTCTCTTTCCAGCAACCCTCCTCACACGCCGATTTTCTCCTTTTTCTTCTTTCTCCAGTTACACAAATAATTCTTCAGCATTCACCTTCATCTCCCCATTTCAACTTCGAAAGAAAGCCAATTTCTTCAGCTTTCACATTCATCTCCCTATTTCAACTTCGAAAGCCAAATTGTTTTTTAAATTAATTAGTCTCTCTATTAATCATTCAATGGTGAGTGTTTTTATTTTTTCCAAATTTTTCGTGTTAATTTATTATTTTTTCTAATACAAAATATGCATTTTACTCCGGTTGCGATGATGCATATATTAAGATCGAGTCAGATCTGTTCAAACAAATCTTCGATCTAAACTGGTGAATTGATTTCTATTTTTTGATTTTACCCAAATCTTCGATCTATACTGTATTACTCCGATGCATATATTACTCCTGAATTTCTTGGTTTCGGGTTTCTATTACTTTTTTGGTATTTAAACAAATATTTTTTTTTTTTGGTTTTAATGATGAGTTTTTGTATTCTGGATTTTAGGATGAAAAAAATCGATGGCTGAGGACCCATAAAAACCACCACCAACGATGCCACAAGAAGTGATAATAAAACTCATAATCACGATGAGTAAGAAAATTGCATGTTCTCTCAATTTCTTTCTTAATCCTTACTTTATGAATATTGCACCATTTATATATAATCAAAAAATCAGGGTCCTTTTTTTGTGAGATGGAGTTAGAATTTTTTTGTGAGTAGAAGTGAGAGAACAAGATAAAGTAATAGAGAACGACCTGACAAGTTCAGATCGCCTGGTCATAATCTGCTTGACCTGAAGAAGAGTGTAATGCCAGGTCGCATGGTTGGCGACCTAATGTCTAGCGACATGGAGATGAGCGCAGTGCCAGGTCGCAAGGTTGTTAACCTCTCAGGTCGCACGATAGCTCGGCCAAAGCTCGAACGTACTATTGACAAAAGGACTCAGATGAGGACAACCTACCCTACGCCAGCCAGTGTCGTCAGCCCTAATCTAGTACATCCAGCTGTTAGGATGTACTGTAGTAATGGTGACCACAGGATTTGAATTAATGTACGGTAGCAGTCTTAGCCACATATTTTAGGGTTACCTTTACTATAAATAGTGGCAACATTCCCTGATGTAATTATCAAGAAATGAATGAATAAAATCTCAGTAAAAGTTGAATACAATATGTGTTCTTTACTTTCTTTCATGGTATCAAAGCAGGTTTTTACCTGGCTCTGAATACCTCTTTTCTCATCTACTTCTACCCTGCCCTTACATCTGATGGAGGGTATCACACCTCTACATCATGAGGCTCAAGCGAGCTCTCACTCAGTTTTTCAAAACACTTCTCTTTTTTCTCCAAACTCAAACTCAGCTATCCAACTGCAAAATCAGCTCATCTCTATCAAACTAAATGATTCCAGTTATCTGCTTTGGAAAATGCAAGTTTTCACAGCCGTCAAAGGATATGGGCTTGAAGGCTATCTCACTGGAGAAATCAGACCTCCATCCCAGTTCTCCGAAGGATCAGTTAACCCGGAATTCCTGCTCTGGGTTCGGCAAGATCAATTGTTAGCATCCTGGCTTCTCTCCTCTCTTTCTGAAAGTCTACTTACCATGATGGTTGGCCTTGCATCCTCAAGAGAAATCTGGAAATCTCTGGAGGCCAACTTTTCCAGTCAAACTGCAGCTCGGAAGATGCAGTACAAAATGAAACTCTCCTCTATCAAGAAAGGAACTATGAGCATCAGAGAATATGTTAACAAAGTCAAGAGTTACTGTGACATGATCGCTTAAGCTGGTCAACCCGTTTCAGAAGAAGATCAAGGAATGCATGTTCTCATCGGTCTTGGAGGAGATTTTGACCCAGTGGTGGTAGCAGCTACAGCTCGGAGTGACTCACTCACCCTCACGAACATTCTGCCTATGTTATTAAGCTTTGAGAACAGACTGGAAGCTGGAAATGCATCCAACATCATCAATACAGAAGGATCAAGCCCTACTATCAACATTGCCAATCAGTATTCTGGTCAGAAGGACACCTGGACTGGTGCAGGAGCGAACAGAGGAAGAGGTCGCCACCCTGGAAGAGGTGGCCGAGGGAGGACCAACAGCTACAGAGGACGAGGTGGAAGAGGTTTCAGACCAGGAAACAGGTCGCCTTGTCAAATATGTGGTTACTCTAACCACTCTACTGACAAATGCTATTATCGTTTTGATACTGCCTACATTGCCCAGTCCAATGCACAGAACAGCCTCAACACTTCAGCGAGCTCCTACTGCGCCTATCCTGTGACTCAGTGTATTGATCCCTCTGCCTTATCACTGATGTCAGATTCAAGCAGAGATGCGAGCTGGTATGCTGACTCTGGAGCCTCTAATCATGTCACAAATGATCTTGCTAATCTCAACATTGCCTCAGAATTCCAAGGACAAAGGTTCAAGTAGGGAATGGATCAGGTTTGTGTATTTCTCATATTGGTAATTCACAGTTTCATTCCAGCAACAAATCTTTTTTACTCAAAAAACTTCTTCATGTTCCACACATCACTAAAAACCTCATCAGTGTCTCTCAATTTGCTCAAGATAACTCTGTTTACTTTGAATTTCATCCTACCTCTTGCTATGTAAAGGACCAGGTTACACATCAAATTCTTCTCCGAGGCTCTCTTAGGAATGGTCTGTACAAATTTGACATCCAGCTCGCCAACCCCTCCAGCTTGCTCACCTTCAGCTCGCCATCGACCCCATCTACCTCCTTCATAAGACAAAACCCTAGTATCTTCATCACTGAGTCCAGTGATTCGACTAAAGAAGCTGCTTTATAGTTGTGGCATCTTAGATTAGGGCATCCTGCCAATAATGTATTACAAGAAATTCTCAGAACATGTAATCTTCCCATTTCTAATGTTAATAAAATTACCTTTTCTACTTGTTGTGCTTGTCTTCAGGGTAAAAGTCATAAACTACCCTTTTCTCCTTCAGGGACCGAATATACAAAACCCTTTGATCTGGTACATACCGATGTATGGGGTCCTGCTCCTATCAAATCCTCAAATGGATTCTCCTATATTGACCATTATACTCGATATACCTGGATCTATCTGCTAAAGCATAAATCTGATGTGCTCGCTGCCTTCTCTCATCTGCAAAATCTAATCCTTACTCAGTTTAATTCTAAAATCAAATCGGTACAAAGTGATGGAGGGGGGGAATTTATAGCCCTTACAAACCTATTTCACTCCTCAGGGATACACCACCGAATCTCTTGTCCCTACACACCTCAACAAAATGGCCTTGCTGAGAGAAAACATCGACACATTGTTGAAAAAGGGTCTTTCTCTCCTCTCTCATTCACACCTACCTATCAAATACTGGAATGATGCCTTCACCACTGATGTCTATCTCATAAATCGATTACCCTCTAAAATCACTCAGTACAAAAGTCCTCATCAGCTTCTACTAAATCAAGTCCCCAACTACACTCATCTCAAACCCTTTGGGTGTCTCTGTTACCCTCATCTTAGACCGATCAATAAACATAAGCTTCAGTTCAAGTCTCTTCCTAGTACATTTATTGGTTACAGTGAACACTATAAGGGTTTCAAAGTCCTACTGCCAGATAATAAAGTTATAATCACCAGACATGTGATCTTTGACGAGCTCAAATTTCCCTTCTCTAAAAACTCTGAACCTTATTCCTGCTCCAACGTTCAACCATCGATCCTTGGTCCTCCACCTCTTATACCACAAGCGACCTCGCCATATGTGCCAGCGAGCTCCCCTCAATCACGTGCGACCTCATCACAATCGCCTACAATCTCCACACAATCTCATGTTCCGCCCTCCATACTTGGTCCACCTCCTTCCTTCCAAGTACCTCAGAATTCATATCACGCGACCTCACCCTCACCTCCAATGGTCCAATCTCTCAGTTCTCCCCATCAACCAATCCCACTATCCTCCAACTAATCTAGTCCATCCACTATTCCTCTAACTGTTGAATTACCAATTATGGGCTCTCCGCATGCCTTTCCTTTTCCTCGAACTAACTCTCTTGCAGGTACACACCATATGGTCACACGGTCTAAGGCAGGAATTTACAAGCCCCGGGTGCTCAGTGCTCGGCTTCTTGACTTTAAGGAGCCCTCCTCCTATGTTGAGGCTTTAGCTCATCCTAAGTGGAAAGCATCTATGAATGACGAGTATGCAGCTCTTCTTAAAAATCAGACATGGTCTCTTTCTGAGCTACCTCCGGGCAAGTCCTTGATCGGTTGCAAGTGGGTATTCAAATTAAAAACTCATGCTGATGGTTTTGTTGCTCGTTATAAGGCCAGATTGGTTGCCAAGGGATACAGTCAGGTGCCCGGTTTTGATTTTTCTGACACTTTCAGCCCGGTTGTTAAAGCTGCAACTATCCGAGTTGTGCTCTCCATCGCAGTCAACTGCAATTGGTCGGTCCAGCAATTAGACGTCAATAATGCCTTTCTGCATGGCGAGCTGGACCGGGAAATCTTCATGGCTCAACCACCTGGTTTTGAAAAGGAGGGTCCCAATCTTCTGGTGTGTAGATTGTCAAAAGCTATTTACGGGCTTAAACAAGCTCCTCGCGCATGGTTTAGAAAATTACGAGCTGTTCTTATTAGTTTTGGTTTCTCTGCTTCCCGAGCTGATAACTCTCTCTTCTACTCAAACAGTTCCTCGGGCTGTATCTGGGTCTTAGTATATGTGGACGACATTCTTGTCACTGACAACATTCCCCTTTACTACACCTACACCAATGGTTATCTCTCCTGTTCTCTCTAAGTCCCAAGGGGAGCCTACTGTTGATCCAACCTTCTACCAGAGTATTGTTGGAGCACTTCAGTATATCACAATTACTCGCCCTGATATCTCTTACAGTGTGAACAAAGTGTGCCAATATATGCACTGTCCTCTCAGCACTCACTGGCGGGCTGTCAAGCGAATTCTGCGATATCTTGCTGGTACCACTTCTTATGGGCTCACCTACACTAAAACCTCATTCTTTGCTCTGACAGGTTTTTCAGACTCCGACTGGGCTGGTGACCTGGATGACAGAAAATTCGTCACTGGTTTTTGTATTTTTCTAGGTCACAATATTGTCTTCTGGTGTTCTAAAAAGCAGACCTCCATTTCCAGGTCCAGCACTGAGGCTGAATATCGCAGTCTTGCTCATGCCACTGCTGACTTGGTTTGGATCCGCTTCTTACTCAGCGAGCTTCAGGTCACTCTTCCCGCTGTTCCCACAATTTGGGTCGATAATCAGAGTGCTATTGTTGTCGCCTCCAATCTTGTTCTCCATGCTCGTACGAAGCACTTTGAATTGGATCTTCACTTTGTTCGCGACCTCATTGCCAAGAAATCGTTTCAAGTTCGGTTTGTCCCTTCCATTGATCAGACTGCCGATGTCTTCACCAAACCACTATCACATCAATTCTTTGCTCGGCTTCAGAACAAGCTCTCTGTTGTTCCTATCGCCGCCCTCGAATTGAGGGGGGATAATAGAGAACGACCTGACAAGTTCAGATCGCCTGGTCATAATCTGCTTAGCGACCTGAAGAAGAGTGTACTGCCAGGTAGCATGGTTGGCGACCTAATGTCTAGCGACCTGGAGATGAGCGCAGTGCCAGGTCGCAAGGTTGTTAACCTCTCAGGTCGCACGATAGCTCGGCCAGAGCTCGAACGTACTATTGACAAAAGGACTCATATGAGGACAACCTACCCTACGCTAGCCAGTGTCGTCAGCCCTAATCTAGTACATCCAGCTGTTAGAATGTACTGTACCAATGGTGACCACAGGATTTGAATTAATGTACTGTAGCATTCTTAGCCACATATTTTAGGGTAACCTTTACTATAAATAGTGGCAACATTCCCTGATGTAATTATCAAGAAATGAATGAATGAAGTCTCAGTAAAAGTTGAATACAATATGTGTTCTTTACTTTCTTTCAAAATGGAGTGTGAGAAGAGAAACGAATGAGGTTTGTTATTATTATTATTGCTGTTATTGTTATTGTTTGCTGCTGCCTCTCTTTCATAGGAAGTTTTTAAATTTCATGCCAAAATGGAAACGTAATAATCACACTTGATGTTTTTCCTGATTTTGGTAATTAAAGGTAATTACCAAAATGCAGTATGAACTCCTTAATACGTTATTGTTTCCTTATTTTTGGTAATTAAAGGTAATTTCTTTCAAACCCTTAATAATAATTAAGGTAATTAAATGCAGTATGAACTCCTTAATTTAGGATATTGGAATTTGTCTTAATATGTCATTTTTGCCTAAAGAGTAAAATCTGATATGAACTCAAAATTGGCTTAATATATTTTTTTTAATATATTAAGGTTGTCAGCTCTTTGTGACATTGTTGATCATAACTAAGTTTTTAATAATTTTAATTAAATAAAACTTATTTATGCAGATACTACAGTTACATGTATAATTTTAATTTCATAGAACTTCAAATAGTTCTCCCCTTTCATATATAGTTTAAGTTTTACATTTATCCGTGTGATTGTAAAATCTCTACGTGTTGCTGATTCATATCATATTTATTATGATTTCAGTGAGAGTGAGCGATCCCAAACGACATTTGTCACTTTCAAGGAAACCGAGGGAGCCGAGACTGCAGTTCTTCTTACGGTACCGCAATTTCTTGAATTCTATTATATATTACCTTTGTAGTATTAAAATCAATAGATTGGGCATGATATGTACATGGGGATTCATAATAATTATTTTTGAACTCTTTGCTAGATTATAGAGTGGAGGTTCTTTGAGAAAATTTTGTTTAGGAAATTAGATCTATTGTTGATATTTCTGACCATGGATCATGTAGTGAACGAAATATCAGGAACTATCACTAGCTGTTGCGAAGTTATGAATAATTAGATCTATTAAATGCAGTATGAACTCCTTAACTTAGGATATTGGAATTTGGCTTAATATGTCATTAGTGCCTAAAGAGTAAAATCTGATATGAGCTCAAAATTGGCTTAATATTTTTTTAAATATATTAAGGTTGTTAGCTCTTTGTGACATTGTTGATCATAACTAAGTTTTTAATAATTTTAATTAAAAAAACTTCTTTATGCACATACTACAGTTACATGTATAATTTTAATTTCATAGAACTTCAAATAGTTCTCCCCTTTCATATATAGTTCTCCACTTTTTTCGTATATAATTTTATATTTTTTGGCGAATGGTTTCTAATGACATTTTTAACGCAAATTGGTTGCTTGGCGTGTAAGAAAAAATCAAGTAATTAAGCTTACCCTAGATTAAGAGATGTATCGGAGCTATCGTAATCCTGTGGAGGCCGATAGAGTTACAGGCGTTAACAGATTCCGATGATTGGCCTTCGCCGTAAACTATGTCTGAATCAGATGTTGTTGCATTGTTCTCACGGCCATTTGATGCATCCGCCACCTTATATCACAGAGATTAAGTAGATTATTTTGATATATGGTGAAAGTTAATTAATATGAGCACTTGTTTGTGTGTATGTTGTGCTATGAACTAATTCTTAGATTATGTTAAGTTAAACACAAATAGTTTCTAACATCAGGCTGCAAACTACTTGAACATAAAGAGCCTGATGGATCTGACGTATGACACGATGGCAAACAGGATTAAGGGGTATACGGCTGAGCTTTGTATAGAAGAGCTTTGTATATATATGGTGGTGATTAAAGAGTTTATTAGTCGTTATGGTTGCACAATTCTAACATGGTACTATTAATCTTAGCTTCAAAATTAATAGTAATAACGATTACTAATAATCTTATTACCAGTGGTACTAATCTTATGTCAACCTTTGCAAACCCTTTGGAGTGCGTCCCATGCATCCTTTGCTGACTCACAATTCTTGATGACTCGGTAGTAGCTTGCATCTACATAACTACACAAGGTATTGATGCATTTGGAATTCCAGTTTGCAACAGCTGCTTCCTCAGGAGTCCAATCTTCTTCCTTTTTGGGGAAAGTATCGCCTTCACCATCAATAAAACGTGGCTTTTCCCATCCAAGGAGGACGGTTTTCCAGACACGTTCATCAATGCTCTTTAAGTGCCAACGCATCCTCTGTTTTCCAGAGAGAGTAGTTCTTCCCATTAAGGACCGGAGGCCTTGGGTTACCTTGAGCATCCATAGCACCTAATAAATAAGGATCAGTACTAAAAGTTTAAGTAACCCGCTCTAGATGCCAATTGTAGAATTTGAAGGTCTATGATTTTGAAAATAAGTCTCAGTTTTATGATATTGTTAACAATGTTAAACAACACTGACTAACAATATCAACCAGAGTAAAATAAAAATATGCAGCGGAATTAAAATTTAAGAACACGATAAAACAAATTCAGTTCACAAGTAAAAGTACTTGTGAACTTGGGTGCACAAATCCGAAAACTATATTACTTTCTTGTTTTTCGATCAATACAATAATATTAAGTAATTTATGAAAACTAAAGTATCAAAACACATGATACTAAATACTTGTCGCCTAGGTTGAACAAGCCCTTCTCCGTTGGTCACGCAACTTCGAATAGCTTGTCGATCTCGAACAATGGATCTAAGTAGTCTTCGTGTTCTTCGCTTGATCGTGCGTCTTGCTTTGCGTCGTTCTCTTCTTCTCAAAATCTCGTGCGTTAAGAACATCAAAAGCTTTAGGATTCTCTTGTCTTAAATAGACAATCCTAGAATCTTAAACTTGGTAAACAAGTAAAAATAAATCCTAAACACAATCTAGGAAACCAATAAAGTCTTGTACATAAACTAGGAAACAAATAAAGTCCTAAATCTAGTTTCCTAACTTATTTTGTGCCCAAGAAAGGCAAATAACAAAATAGGAATTATTGCCAAGAATAAATTCCTCAGCAACTGACAGCAAGTGATAGCATTGAGATTGATTCTTATTCTTTGACCTCTACTTTTCTTTATTACTGTGTATAAGGGATTGTTTTTGGGATTGATCGAGGGGTTCTAGAAGAAAAGTTAGTCATAACATAAATCTAAAGTGTTGGAACATTTGTCGGTTTCAAGTTTTATTTGTCAGCTATTGAAAGTTTTGCTTTAAGGGATTTGGCTTCAAAAAAAAAAAAGTTCATAATCTCTTTTCAAATATTTCATTATTTCGAGTTGTGTACACTACAAATAATTCTGGCAGTTGTTTTGATTATTTCGGTGACTACATATTTAGTTTGATATATTTATGCATTTGATATTACATATTCAGGAGTTATTGTATTTACAGTAGTTGCCATATTTTGGAATTTCATAAAATCCTTACCATGTTTTTAGGAGTCTATTACATTACTTAAAAATATATTTGCAGTATTTGGAAATCTTAAATTAATTGCGTTTAAAGGAAGCATTTGGGATTAAGAGGCCGTAACAAAGAGAATTTTGAAATGTTACACATCTTATATTTATATCAATATTTTTTTTGATTGTATTAATAATTCACTTTCTAAA
>BMAC01000681.1:233685-306234 GCA_014905375.1 Phtheirospermum japonicum | reverse complement strand
CATACTACGGGTCGCTACTCTACAAAACCAGCTCGCCCACTTTTCAAAGAAATCATCCAGCTCGCTCACCTCCCAGAGGAACACCCTCTCCAGGATATGAGGTCGTCTTTCACAAATACTCATACATATCAAGTAATATTGTGGACATTTTGGTCCGTATCAGCTAGTCCCCCATGTTATAGCTGATTGGGGTATGAAATCAGGTAGGACATGTAAAACATAATCAAACGAGCACAACCAAAACAACAATAAAACATAAACAGATAAAGAAATCACTATTCCACCTTACCATATCTCAGGATCGCACAGCTCGACAAACCGAGCTATAATACCCGTAATCTCACTAAAAAATACTAAGCATACCTGCGACCTTCAAAATATCAGCTCGTTGAGCTAACTCATTATTTTAAGATGATCATTTCGCGAGGGACGACCTGCAAGTCCCCAAACCAAATCCCCAACTATATACATGACGACCTTCAAACACACGACTGCTATTCTTCGACCTGAAATAATACTCAAATAATTTCAAAAAAGCAATCATGAACAACCCCAAAAGTCAAAACACGTCTCTCTGTCCACCCCATCCCTTTTAAGCTTCATTAAATGCAATCTGACAACATGCTGTGTACGTGTCGCTTTCTCATTTTCTCGGAGTATAATAAACCTAGTGGGCCCAAAACGTTCCTAATAACCCTAATCACGTTCACGCTTCTACCTGTCCCATCAGCTTTCTGCCGCCCAACACAAAAACCCTTCATCTCCCTCATTTTCCATTTTACCCGAAATACATAGCCATATCCGCTCTGCAACAAAGCTCATATACCTTCAAAATTTCCAAAAAATATCACTAAATTCAAAACCCATCCCCGACCTCCAGGATACTGAAATGGGTAAGTCTCCAATCTTCCTTTTTACTAATGAATTTTAATTCGCACAAGTAGCGCATATATACATTGTATCTGTCACATCTGCTGAATTGTTGCATTTTATGCTGTTTTTCCTCTTTGTACGCTTTGATTTATGATGAGAGTAACATCCTCTAATCTCAATTCTCAAAACTCATCCCTCTCGCCCGATTCCAACCCTAGTGAGAACCCTTATATCCTTCAGAGGATACGCAATCAGCCCCCCTCTCCTACCTCCAGCCCCCGCGACGAAATAGAGGATGATGTCCTCCCTAAAACTTCCTCTTCCCTCCCCTTAGCCCTCACAAACATTCCAGAGGGCATTCCATTATTCAAACCCAGTGTTCCAATCCCCTGCGAACACTTACTGGAAAATCCTGTGACTCTAGCTCGTTCCGTAGATGCTTCCAACCTACCCCTCTTATCCTTCTCGACCAAACCAGTCAAAGATAACTATTGGCTACTCCCTGAGCCAGAAGTATTGGAGTTTTTTCAACGAACAATCAACCTACCCGAGACGACTCAGATGGTCCTACCCGACGCACTCCATTTGGACCCCCTGCGACCATCCCCCCAACACATAACCTTATTCGGCGATCTGCTTAGGGCGGGACTTAGATTTCCTCCTCATAAATTTTACATCGAAACCTCTCTTTTGTACAAAGTTCTCCTTTTACAACTAACCCCCAACTCCATGAAATATCTAGCGGGCTATATTATATTGTGTAAATATTATAACACTCAGCTCGACCCTAATTTTTTTCATTTCTGCTTTCAAATAAAATATCAGAGCCATTCTTTTTACCTTGCTTCTCGCACGGGCAAAGCCCGCTTCTTAGTGAATCCTTCCAATAAAGTTCCTGAATGGAAAAGGAATTTCTTCTTTGTACATAATACTGAAGAGTGGCCTTTCATAACCAAGCTACTAGACCATACCCCAAAACAATCCACTCCTCCCAACCCTAAACACTTCCCCATTCTATACAAGAAATATTCCGACCAGCTCGCGGAGTGGAGCAAGCGCCCATTTGACGTGGTGCTGCTCACCAGCCGGTCAAAAGTCTTCAGATATGTGGGCATTGATTCTCGCCCCCTTGACCCGGACCTCGTCTTAACCCGATCAGAGTTCGGTAGGTCCTCTGCATTATAAATGTTATACTAATATCCGAAGTATACTCCATACTAATACTTCATTCCTGTTCACAAATGCCTTTTGCGAAGCTTGCGTTTCCTCAAGCTCGGTGGAAATCGTGACGCAGACCGAGCATCAACCTGAGATTACTTCGGCACCCCCACCTTCAATCCCCAGCGTGGATGAGATCTTAAATGAAGCATTCGGAGCGGAAATGGACCCGGAAGTCGAAGACGAGCTCGAAGAGAGCCAACTAGCTAAAAAGACTTCAAAGGGGAAAGACCCATCCGAACTTCTGCCAAGAGACCCAACTCACCCGCTCCAAAGCGAAGACGACTTCACAAGGCCTTTGGCGGCGCGACATCCAGCTCGCCGAACTTGGAAAAAGACTTAGCAAACTGCGAGGATGCAGCCGCCATTAAACACTTCTTCAACAATGTGCCCAGACCCAGGTATATTCTCCATTGCACTCCGACCCTCAACTCACTCAATAATACGTAAGTATTAATCCTGTACTTTATTTGTGTTTGTTGTAAACAGTTGAACACCTTATTTTCCACGGTGGCCGTCCAGCTCGCAGCCCGCGCTGAAGACAACGAACTGCTGAAAACCTGTGAAGAGCTAACTGCCCAAGCCGAACAGCAAACAAACAGCTCTCTCTGACGCTGGGCGAACTGGACCAAGCCCGCAAACGACTGAGTGCAAGCGAGGAGGAGAACGGACTTTTAAAAAGTCAAGTGGCCAGCCTGACGGATGAGACAACTCGCATGGCCAACGAACTCCGAGAACAGGTTAAAAAACTTATTGAAGTCGTGCGGACTAAAGAAGAACAAATCCAGATAGCTCACGAGCAGGGCATCACTGAGGGTCGCCGAACCTTCCTAGTGAGCGAGGTGGGCCAAAAATTCGTAAGTTCGTACCGGGAGGAGCTGATCAAGGCCTTCAGACAATCGACCTTATACCTTGGCAAGATGACCGTGGGGAGCAGAGAATGGGTCCGCAAAGCTATAGGGATAGTCAAGGAACAACTCGCAGCCATGAACGTCACCTACAACCCGGACGTGAAGGCCATTGTCGACTAGATGACCCACTTCAGCACCTGGAAGGCGATATGAAGCAACCCATAAATGCCAGATGGTGGTTATCATGCCAAGGTCGAGCCATCCTATCTGCCAAGCTCTCATCCGAGCTAGATGTGCCACCTGAAGATATGCTTCCCGCTGCCGAACCAAGCACACAAAATCCTCTACCTGCAGCTTCTGCTGATAAAACTGTTTAAAAGACCTGTAAAATTAATCTTTTCTTCCTGCAAACACTTGTTTTTATTCAATATATGCATAACTCCCAATCACTCGCAAACCTGCACTTAAAATTCATACAAAACTGCCAACTTTACTTAGCACTTAAAATTCATACAAAACTGCCAACTTTACACACGACCAACTAATAAAGGTCGCGCAAGATCACATCCAATCACAATTCATCTTAAGAAATCATGAGATCGTAAGAACAATCAAATCATAACTCATAGCAATCCAATCATGCTATCATACAAAACACAGTAATTCGCATAAAACAATCATCCACTAAACAGCAAAGAGCACAAGAAAAATACACAAGTAAAAACAATTATAACCATTCCACCATAAAAACCATCAACACAACTCGCTGAAACTTTATTTATTACCAAACACCAAATATTCACAACATAAACCTCATACGGGAGAAGTGCACTCCGGTGCAGAGTTACCTTCTCCCATCATAACAACACAACTTTCCCCACTGCGACCTCAAAAAACTTCCCATCATTAATTTACTCATCACAACTACTAACTCTATGTAGGAGAGGTGCCCCCCAAACAAGGGTTACCCTCTCCCAACATCGCCGACCTAAAAGAAGCGTCAGCCTACTTTTCACAAAAACAACAACTTTCACTATGGGAGAGGTGCCCTCTGAACAAGAGTTACCCTCTCCCCACTTCGCCGACCTAAAAGAAGCGCCAGCCCACTGAAGCAACCACTTTCACTATGGGAGAGGTGCCCTCTGAACAAGAGTTACCCTCTCCCCACTTCGCCGACCTAAAAGAAGCGTCAGCCCACTGAAACAACCATTTTCACTACGGGAGAGGTGCCCTCCGAACAAGTGTTACCCTCTCCCGCCCCAAACACACCACATCCTCACTCTAGGCATAATACTTCTTCAAATGACCCACGTTCCAACTTCTAGGTAGAATATTTCCACTCGCATCCTCAAGTATGTAAGCTCCCCCTTGCAATACTTTTAAAACTTTAAACGGCCCAACCCAATTCGGCTCCAACTTCTTAGTCATGCATAGCGAGTCAGCTCGCCTCCATACCAGATCACCCACTTGGAAATAACGATGCTTGACCCGTTTGTTAAAAGTAGCTTGTACCCTTCGTTTATAATGCTCAACGCGAGCTGCAGCCTTCTCTCGTATTTCATCAATCATTTCGACCGCTCCCCGAGCTAATCTCTCATTCTCCTCTGCATTGAATGTTGCCAAGCACTACGAGCCCCCCACTATCTCTGCTGGAATAACCGCATCCATACCATAAATCAAACTAAACGGCGACTCGCCCGTAGAGGTCCGGTGAGTTGTTCGGTAAGCCCATAGGACCGAAGCGAGCTCTTCCTCCCAGAGTCCCACTGCCTTCTCCAGTCGTAACTTAAGTCCCTGCACAATTATGCGATTAGTAACTTCGATTTGCCCATTAGTTTGGGGATGTGCCACAGAAGCAAATCGCTGCTTCATCTCCATCTCCTTGCACCAGTTTCGAATCTTTCTTCCATTAAACTGGGTTCCATTGTCAAATACTAGCACTCGCGGCACACCAAACCTGCAAAATATGTTATTAAAAATTTAATCCATCATGTGCTGCTCACTTATCCCAGTAACAGCCTCAGCCTCCGCCCACTTCGTAAAATAATCAATCGCCACCACCATGTACTCCTTGTTGCCCCGGGTTTTCGGAAAAGGACCCACAATATCAATTCCCCACTGTGCAAATGGGCACGACGAGCTCATAACCATCATCTCTTCTGCCAGTATATGGATAACCGGTGCATGCATTTGACACTTCTTACACGTTCGCACCAGATCGCTAGCCATAGCCTTCATTCCTGGCAAAAAGAAACCAACTCGCAACGTTATGCCCACCAATGCTTTGCCTTTCGCATGATCTTCACAATATCCCTCATGTATCTCTTTCAATACTTCCAATCCTCGTTCCTTAGCTAAACACTTCAGGAAAGGTCCAAAGCGCGACCTTTTGTACAACTCCTCATGTATCACACAAAAGCGAGCTGCTGTTCTAGTCTCCTTTGTCGTTAATTTATTCGCGCCCTCCTTCGCTTTAACAAGAACCTCCCATATAGGTGTGCACCAATCATCTTTTTCCCCGATCTCCATAACCTCTTTCCCTTTCTCTACACTACTACGGCCCAACTCCATCAATGTGATCTTCCGAGTATCACAAGTTCCCAGTGATCCTGCTATTCGAGCAAGCTGATCAGCCCGAGTGTTCTCAGCTCGCGGCAAGTGTTCCAACTTGAACTCCTCAAAACGTGCTACCTCCTAACGCAACTTACCCAAATATATCGCCATGCGCTCTTCTTTAGCCTCAAAGGAACCATCAAACTGCCGAGCTATTAACTGCGAGTCCGTATATGCCCACAACTTTCGTGCTCCCAAATCACTCGCCATTTTGACACCCTGCAACACAGCTTCATACTCGGCCTCATTATTGGATGCTTTATATCCCAACTTGATCGCGAACTCCAAATTTTCCCCTTCTAGGCTGGTTAACACAATACCCAGCCCCGTTCCTGACACCATAGTCGAACCATCCGTATACAGCGTCCACACTTTTACCTCTTCGTCCACACCAGCAGGTTGCGCCATTTCTTGCAAAAAATCTGCTAACACTTGTGCCTTAATAGCCACCCTTGGTTCGTAAACCACATCGTACTCGCTCAGCTCTACAACCCACTTCACCAGTCGTCCAGATACATTTGGGTTACTCAAGACCTGTTTAAGAGCTAAATTAGTACGCACCTTTACTTTGTGACTCAAGAAATACGGCCTCAATTTCCTTGCTGTGCAAATTAGTGCAAAACCACCTTTTTCCAGCTCAGAATACTTCAACTCGGCTCCTCGTAACATCCTGCTAATATAATAGATAGGCCTTTGTGTGCCTGCATCTTCCCTGATCAATACCGAACTCACCGCGACCTCGCCTACAGATATGTACAATATCAAATCCTCTTCAGGCAGTGGCTTAGTCAACAGTGGAATCTCAGCCAAGTATTTCTTTAAATCTTCAAATGCATCTGCAGCTTCTTTCGTCCACTCAAACTTGGAACCTTTTCGAAGTGCCCTAAAAAATGGGACACCTCTTTCCGCCGACCTTGAAATAAAACGACTAAGACCTGCGATCCGACCTGTAAGTACCTGAACATCTTGCACTGTACGAGGATGTGGCATCTCTAAAACAGCTCGCACCTTCTCTGGGTTAACTTCAATTCCTCGCTCTGTCACCATATAACCCAAAAACTTCCCTTACCGTACACCAAACGCACACTTCTTTGGATTAAGCTTCATCCCGTATTATCTCAATATAACAAATGTTTTTCGTAAGTCCTCCACATGGGACTCAGCTTTCTTGCTCTTAACCAGCATGTCATCAACATAAACCTCCATGGTGGATCCCAGCAAATCTTTAAACATCCGATCCACCAATCTCTGATAGGTCGCCCCAGCATTCTTCAACCCAAAGGGAATAGACACGAAACAATAAGTCCCCGTAGACGTAACAAAACTCACTTTAGGCTGATCTTCCTCTGCAAGAGGTATTTGGTGATACCTCTGCGAAGCATCCATCATACTCAACAGCTCGCACCCTGAAGTTGAGTCTACCAACTGGTCGATGCGTGGTAAGGGGTAGTGATCCTTTGGGCAAGCTTTATTCAGATCGCGAAAATCCACGCACATCCTCCACTTTTGTGCCGGTTTTGGCACCATCACAACATTGGACAGATATTCAGGAAATTGGATTTCCCTTATATGACCGGCTTTCAGCAATTTTTGTACTTCTTCTTCAATCACCTTATCCAGCTCCGGTCTAAAATACCTCCTCTTTCGCTTCACCGACCTTGCCTCCGGATCCGCATTTAAATAATGATGCGCGACCTCCGGGGACATTCCTGTCAACTCTCCATCTCCAAACGCAAACACATCCCGAGACTCCCTCAATAACCTCACCAGCTCGTCCTTCAATATCTCAGGTATTAAGGTCCCCACCCTAGTAGTATATTCTGGGCGACCTTCTTCTAACGATATTTCCATTAATTCTTCATTCAGTTGAACGGAATTCTCCTGCTCCTTTATCTTCTTTGTACTAAGTACTCCTTCAGGCTGGCCATCATCCCTTTCGCGTTTATTTTCTAATAACCCTCTCCTGACTGTCACCTGATAGCACGATCTCGCGACCTTCTGTTCTGAAATAACTTCCCCTACTTTGTCACCCACCGGATACTTAATATTCATGTGATAGGTCGATGTTATCGCTTGGAATGCATTGAGGGCAGGTCGACCCAATATAATGTTATATGCCGACCTTCCCCGATCGATCAAAAATCTCAAACGTTTTTCCGCTCGTAACTCCTCCTTCCCCAATACTACTGGCAATGTTAACTCTCCTTCAGTATTCACCTGTGCACCATTAAAAGCATATATGGGTGTATTCACAGGTCGCACCTTCTTTTCCAATTCCATCTGCTCAAGACAATCTGTGTAGATAATATTTACCGAGCTCCCGTTATCCACGAAGATTCTACTAACTTCATATCCTGCCACCTCACCTTCGATTACTAACGCGTCATTATGATTTTCCTGTAGTCCGCGTCGATCATTAGGACCAAAAGAGATGACAGGCCCTTCCATCTGTGATCGCCGACTCACACTAGCGACCTCCCAGGTTCCCAAGCGAGCTGATTTAGTATGCCTCTTTCGCGCATTGTTGGAATCCCCATCAGTTGGTCCACCCGAGATCATACTTATCCTCCCTTTATTCCTCCGTGGGCCATTATGTCCCTGATTCCTCTGTTGTTGTCTCGCGACCTGATCCTGAGGTGGATCCCTCGGCGGCGGCGGTGGTAATGGTCGTTCCTGCTCTTTTGGTTCTCTATCTTTATAAATCACTTCCTTGAGATGTCCAGCTTTTATAAGTCTTTCTATATCCTCCTTGAGATGCCTGCAACTTTCAGTAAAATGTCCATAATTGTTGTGAAACAGACAAAAGGAATTGGTTTTAGGGTATGTAGGAATTGGCGTACGATCTTCCGGCCATTTTATAGCAGTAGGTATCAAACACTCCATAATAGTAAACACTTTAGCCTGTAGATAGGCCAATGGAGTAAAATCTTCATTCTTCCAGTTCTGCGCACTCGTCTCTTGTTTCCCACTAACTCCTGCATTCGAGGCCAAGAGCCCGCGCATCATCTTCCTAGGCTCCCTTCTCAATTCCCTCGTGGACACATTACTTCCCGTATCTGCGATCTCTCTACCGAAACGCAACTGATGTTCCTCTTCAGCTTCCTCCACCCGTATATACTTATGACATCTTTCCAATACTTCGTCGTACGTCCGTGCCTCTTTCTTGACCAAAGATTTTCGCAAGTCCTCTCTCCTCAGTCCCTGGTGTAAAGCTCCAAACTTCATCTCATCAGTTGCCATAGGCACTTCTAGAGTGGCATTAGTGAATCTATTGGCATACTGCTTCAATGTCTCATCAGGTCGCTGTACCATAGTAAAGAGCGACTGCGCCGTCTTCGCATTCTGTCGCACACTGGAAAATTATTTTAAGAAGGCAGCTCGCAACACCTGGTAACTGGTAATTTTTCCCCGCGGCAACTGATAGAACCAGTTTTGTGCAATTCCCCTCAGAGTAGACACAAAGGCCCGACATGCTACAACATCCGAGTAATTTTGTAGCATCCTCGCATTCTCAAAGAGCTGTAAGTGCTTGATTGGATCGGTCACTCCTCGATATTGAAATCCCAAGGCCTTATATCCCTTGGATACCGCGGCCTGTAACAAATCATCCGAGAAGGGATGCACTTCATCTCCATCGAGCTTCCCTCCCTCCACTCGTTTTTATAGCTTCAGCAGGGCCTCCTGCATATCACTAAAAGCCTTATTTCCTTGTCCCATCTCATTTTCGTCCCTTCCTTCGTTGTACCTGCTACGACTCTTACGGGTTTTTTCTCGAGATTCACCATCCGTCCCCGAGATTTGGATTTTGCTTTCGCTAGTATGTTCGTCCTGTCGGCGACCTCGTCGCCTGTACTGACTTCGTTTCACCTTCACTCCTTTCCCCTTGCGCTTGTGAGTTGTGGATGCGGTAGAGCTAGATGTGTCCTCGTACTTACAATTATTCCGACCCCTTCTTCCATGAAAAGACTTCCTGGACGGAGATCTCTCGTTCTGTTTCGCCTTCTTGATTACCGACTTCTCCTCCCTCTCGCTGTTAAGATCGCCCTTCTTCTCTTTCCGAGCACCCAGCTCGCCTGCTAGATACCTGTGCAATTCCTCCTGTTTCTCCAAAGGCACAAAATCTATAAGTCCCTTTAAGAATCCCTTGTTAATCTGACAAGGCTTATTCCTAGGTAAGTCCTTCCATTCCTTCGTTCCGATATGGATTACTTTTTGTGCCACCACCTCCGGCATCCTCAAGCCTTCCGCTGGTTCCTTTCCATCCCGATGCTTCGTGGAGAGAGGTGGTGTAGCATCCAAGCCCTGGAATGCCGGATCCACCTGTGGAGGTGTCTGCCCACCTTTCATCACGTCTCCTTCATCGACGCCCGCCGTCCTGGTCTTCTTTTTTGGTTTGTCCGAATCAGAACCATAGTGCAGGGTTTTAGGTATTATGTTATCCTTCATGTTTTGTTTACGATATTTCTCACGCCTTTCGCTCAAGGACTCGATGTCCCTCTTTCCCACAGACGGCGCCAATTTGATAGGCCCAAAATATTGGGTTACCAAATATATAGGGCACTAACCTCAAAATAGAGATTAGCGACCTGAAGTAGATTCCGAATACGACGCAGCGACCTGCCAAGCTCTTGATGAACCTCCTTGCGACCTTGCTGGTCCTGCAAAACAGCGCCTCGGACGGGTCGGATTTCGAGCCCGTTAAGGCCCTCCGATACTTAAGTCAAAAGCAAGTTTAAAACACTCAATACTTCTACTGAACAATTCAATAATACGATAAAGCAAGATTAAGATGATCAATAAAGAGAGGTATGCACCTCCTTTTATAAAGACAAGAGAAGTATTCCCCAAGTCAAGGGTTACCTTCTCCTACCATAATTCCATAAATACTACAACTCTGCAACCGACTCAGAATTAGGATTCCTCTTATATGTTAAGTTTCCGTACATAACAAATCTCTTACCATAGTAGGTCTGGGCCTGTTATTCCTTCCGAATAGTCGACCAAGACACCATAAACCATTCATATTAATCCCATAGGCTTGATATTCATAAAGCCCATAACCGAGCTCAAACACTACACAAAGTATAAGAGATCACGACCCTATATGAGAACTCATCCTCATACTACGGGTCGCTACTCTACAAAACCAGCTCGCCCACTTTTCAAAGAAATCATCCAGCTCGCTCACCTCCCAGAGGAACACCCTCTCCAGGAAATGAGGTCGCCTTTCACAAATACTCACACATATCAAGTAATATCACGTGTGGACATTTTGGTCCGTATCAACTGGCCAAAATATCCAAATTCATAATAAACTTATTTGAATCCTTCAAATAAGTTAAAAGGCATTGTACTTTAAAATAAGTTTTTGTATAGCAAATCCATTATTTCAGTCAAAACAACCTCAACACTCACTTCCTGCAATATCAATGTAAAGAAGAAAATTGATGTACAGTGATGTAAAACAGATTCAAGGTATGTCATCAAGAAGGGAGATTATGAACTAGGATTATTGAAACCGCAAGAATCCCGTGCTGCCCATCCAATTTTCTATAAAATTACACAGTTTTCTAGATATATTTACATACTATATAAATTACATACTATATATAGATTAAAATATACTATACAGTTCACTAGATACATTTACATATTAGGTACAATTTGTTGCAGATTTAGCCTATACAGTGTCGCATAATGGTATCAACACATTTAATACTGGTATACCAAATTATATTACACACGACGGAATTTATATTACGAACTTGGCATATAATTCTATACTACAACCTAAATGAATTCAGTATTAGGTACAATTATATACTTGTTACAAATTTAGCCTATACAGTGTCCCATAATGGAATCAACACATTTCATAATGGTATACCAAATTACATTACACACGACATAATTTATATTACGAACTTGACATATAATTCTATATTACAACGTAAATGAATTCCATACTAGTACCAGCCAGAACGATTTACAAGATAGCAATTACAGACTATTTATTACCAATTCACACATACTTACCACCCAGTGTGTGGAATGCATTCCATTCTTATGCTTTACAGAACAGCAATTACAGACTAGTTATAATTAATTAATACATACTAGGATAATTGCATACTATAACTTAATTCATTCCATACTACAACCTTTATGTACATTTTCGTCCCATTTTCTGTTTAGTTTTTTGCCTGTTTGAACGCCATCACCAGTAAAAAGAAAAAAGAAAAAAAAAACGGAAAACTTACATATACTCTTCACAGTTCGTCATCTTCAGTCGTGGATATGAGAGACGTGTTGTGTTCGTATTCCGGCTACGACCAGTATAAATTTACAAAGCCCCCTACACTAATATATATATATATATATATATATAATTCTCAACCGATATACAGAATCTGCTTGATTTTTCGAGTTCGCTCAAAACAACGATAGTTCCGATTTTATCTAATCTGCTTGATTTTTCCGAGAGGTGTATGGAATATAGAATGGGGGATGGAATCTATTTGCTAATTTTGTGGAAGGAATTGTTGAAGGCGGGCACGAGGGGCGTTATTCTTGTTACAAAATAATTTTGATTTGGGGGTATTACTGTCTGAATTTGTGTACTTGTGAGTTAGTGGCAAGTAATACTTATGATTGAATTATTTTGGGTGTTTATTCATTATTGGCCTAGATGGGAATTCTCCCAAAGAAAGATACACACACCCCCAAAAGAAAAGGAAAAAAGAAAAAGAAGAAAGAGGGAGGGGGCATATGGTCCCCACGCCCAACTGTCGCTCCCACTCTTCCCACAGGCGTGTGAAGTGCACGCACCCCTCCTATTGGTTTTGAGTGGTGTCTGTTATCCACCCTCTCTAATGTTTTTTTATTCTTTTTCCTCTTCTTTTCTTCCCCTCCTCATTTTGTATGGGCTTTTAGTTTAATGTTTCTATTCGGACATACTAATATTTTAGCATCCAGCTCGAATTTGCAGCGTCTCAACCGTAATACGATCAAAAGGCGGCCCCCTTTCGGTGCACTATTGGAGAGCTTTTTGGTCGACGTATCCCCTCCCCATTTCCCAACTCCATTCCCCTCTCCTCCCCATTTAATGCTCCCCCACCACTATAGATGCTCTAATTATAATACAAGAGAAAGACACATTATCAGTTTAGGATTCATAAGTTAACTATCAATTTAAAAACTAAAAGAAAATATTATATCAATTTAGTACCTGAATCATTATAATCTATCAATACATGACTTAAGATTTAACACCATTAAATACGAAGACTTAACTATGCTAACATTAAAAAAAAACAAAAAATAGAAAGAAGAGAAAAACCCTAAATCTCAAGTCTTTCCATCGAACTCCACAGCTCTTCCCAAGACGCAGACACCTCCACCCTTACCCTCAGGCTTGAAAGTATTCTGGGACATAAGATCTGATTATAAGAGGAAGCGAAGATGGTGCTTGCGAAGGACAGAGGCAGTGATTTTTTTTTTTTTAAAATCTCTGGCTTGTCTAATTATGGTGTTTCAGATTTCTTTCATAATCAAAGAAGAATAGTAGAAGCAGCAGCGAGCCGTAGGCAAGGATGGAGGAGGCCAAGATGATTGATACGGCGGCGGGGGATCAGGAAGGAGCAGATTTCAATTCCTTCTCTCTATTTTTCCATTTATTTTTATTTTAACTTTACCAAGTTAAGAAAAGAAGATAACAGCAAGTTCAGAAAATATGCATTTAACTTGATAATATAATGTTTTCATTAGTTTTAACATTATACAACTTTGGATTTTAAATGTCTTCTATAAATTTTTATTTAAGTTGAAAAAATGTATTTTGTATTTTAGATATAAATTTCAAACACTCCGTTTAATACCAAAGAAAAAAACCCCAAGTATTCTTAGTGATAAGATCGCTTAGGTGTTTTTCTACTTTTTATTTTTAATTGTATTTATTATTTGATGCATCATATTTGCACCGTTGAATTATTGATTATTGATGAATTACAATGATTCAAGTCCTAAATTGATAGTGGACCTATCTTATGAGTTCTAGACTGATGATGATGATATTAAATAAATAAATAGAAAAATAAACGAATGCACCTGGCAGTTGACGGTTCAGAGCCAACTGCTCCTCACAAAAATTAAAAACCAGAAATCCTAACTAGTGTAAATTAACCAACAAGGTCAGACTTTACAGGTTGAATATTTAAACATGCTCGTTCTTCGTCAACATAAGTGCAACAAAAAGACAAACCACATGAACTCAACAAATGAGGCAGAAGGGATCGAAAATGCAATAGCAGAAAAAAGCTGGGGTTAGCAGTCTTCAAAAAGATTCCATTAATTTTGGTTCATAAGCTATATAATAATTACAGTCGGCGGTATACAGAAAAGGCTAATACTTACAAGTATGCATGGCTGGATGCATTTTGCCACGAAAATGTCCAATATACAATACTGTAAAGGGTCGACACAACATCCACCAATTTCATTCCATTCCGATCATTCCTTTACCAGTAACCATCTCCTTGCCCCATGACATTTAACCTGACAACACTTGGAAGATGCCAAAACGATCAATCATGTAAATAGTAACTCTGACGCAGTTGCTTATGCTTATGAAATAAGGTAGTGATTTTGGTAAGAAAAAATTAGCCACTCAAGAGTGCTTTAATTAGTATGCCAATAAAGGGGAGACAACTGCTAAACATTATGCTGATTTGTATCTTGCCTTTAATGGAAAGTTATTATGATTTTGTTGATAGAAGGATAAAACCCCTTTACCCAAATGTAGATGTGAATTAATTCTCAAAATTCTTAAAATTATTCTGCACATCATTGCACCGAAACCCGGTGGAGGTGGTGCTTACAAGACACGACAATTTCTAATCCAAATTCCAACTAATGCAAAACCCACTTTCCGTCACTTCAAATCTTCTCAATGGGACTTCACTTTTCCCTCGATTAAAAAATCCCAGAATTTTATTTATTGATCATTTCATTATAAGTTGATGAGCGTATGAAATTACGACATTGCACGTTGAAACTCCTTTACCCTCAAGGCATGCAAAAGCACTTTTGCAGACTCGTGCTTTCTACAGTTGGATCAAATTTAATTATTTTATTTTCTTGGATTCTACAGAGTCCCCCAGTGAAAGAATAACTATTTTCCATAAACTTTATATCCATATTGAGATCTCGTGGTAAGAACTTGTTTATGCAATTCAGCTTCTGTCTGATACCTTCTCATTGCATTTCAGCAGCACATAGTTTCCTAATCAAGTACTTCCTCCATTGCATAACAAATGTAGTTTTAGGTTCATGCACACAATTTAAGGAGTGAAACTATATGACTATATTACCCTTACCAAAAAGGTTTTTTTTTTTCAGTTTTTTTTTCTTTCCTACTTTTGCAATGTATATTACCATAGGGGCAAAGTAGTAAAGACTAGTGCAACTTTACATTGAAATTGTAGAACTATTTTGGAAAACCTTTTTTTTTCTCTAAACAACATCTAGTGTGAAATGGAGGTAGTATCAAGCTGTGTTAATAAAACATTTTGCCACCACAGGATGTGTAAAGGTAACACACTTCCTCAATGAATGGTGTAAATCAGAGGGTAAAGATCAAAAGCTCACCATAGACCTTGGGAGTCTAGAATAACTCTATGTTAGTCTCCAATTGACGGCAGGCATTTCTGGTCTGCATGGCATCATTGGAGCACCATTAACTGTGACAGAACAGAGCACCAAGTTATAATTAACTAGTTGCAGTGATAGTCAATCATGAAATTCATGGGGATCAAAAGCATCTCATCTGCCCCAGAAAGATCACCTGGGATTTGACTAGCAGAAGGCAGATTATTTGGGCCAGAAGGCCGAAAGTTCACGGCATTTGCAGTAGGCCTTTCAGGACGCGGTCCAAAATAACCTTTGACAAATAATACTTAGTAAATGTTCATTAAAAAGTGTTGTAATCCACTAAAGTTCTAGTTAATGTGTAGCAACTGATTAAGGACAATAGAAAGATAGGAGCAGATATAACTTCATACAAGGTCTACAAGTAAAAGGTTGCTGCATTCTTCAAAGATAAGGAGATGCTAGGGCACCTCCAATATGTTCCGACTCTAGCTTCCACATATAGAAACACAAAATGCCAGCGGACAAGAAAATAGAAAGATAATAATAGCAAAAATGTACAACATATAAAACATAAAAGGGAATTGAAAACCTGTCACTCTTTCCTGGACATGTATTCTTATAGGAAAATTTGATAACCAACATTTAAAATACAAAATTGCTTATATCGGACCAATATCAATTGCATACAAACATCTGTAATTACAGGCCAAAACAATTCATTTCATTGTAAGTGTAACATTAGCTAACATAACTACATGGAACCTGAAGTCCCAGGCAAGGTTGTGAGACAGCCTCATGCATGGCCTAGGAAAGCCATGATTAAGCAGGAAACCACAAGGCACATTTTTCAGTAAGAAATAAATAAAAATAAAATTCAGCAGCTAGACAGAAAGATATGGTATAAAGTCCATGTCACTAATAAAATCTTTTCTCAGTCATTTATATATTTTTCCCCGCTTTCAAACTATAGCATGCATTACATCACACACAATTCAATGAGGAATGTGTGAGAAAGAGATGTAATGTAATAAACCTACAAACGCAAAACAGTCAACCACAGAAGAAAGTTAATTCAATCAGTGAGATTCACTTCATCCATCAACATATATGAAAAGCAAACTTAAACTGAAATACAATGTTCAGGCAGTATATTTACACATCAGTTTGGTGTTCAAGCAAGACACATTAACAATGATCTACTGTACTAATTTAATGACACAACTAATTAGAACTCATTTGTATCTAAGAGTGACTCTTCACTCTTGCAATGGTTGATTGTGTAAGTATTAGTTGAACGTGTGCATCATTACTACCCACCAGATAAGTTGGAAAATCAAATATGAGCAAATTTGGTCAAACTCAGTGCAAAAGACAACTATGAAACTCAGTAAGAATGCAGGAAATAAATATATAAGAAACGAAACAACGAAACTCTTAGCTTCTATTTACAACAAATTTACTTAAGTTCAAAATCCTCATATGAATCTTAGCATCTAATTCCAGGGAATACGATCACAAGGAAAGTAAATTATGAAACTGCTCGAATAGCCGCCACCTTGATCCATACACCTATGATAGGTTTTTATAGGAGCAAAGTCTGTAAGTATTTCATAAGGCCTGGTCTAAAAGCCAGGGCTATTACTGGATTTGTCCATATATTCTCTATGTCCTACAGTTCAGTAAGCAAGTTATACTCAGCATGTCAACACGAGCCATTTGAATCTAGAAAATATTTCAAACTCATGCAGAATAGTAGACAAATTTATAAGAGGCTGGTATGAATAACAGTCCACTCGCATAGTCTACTCATATTAACAACAACAACAATAATAATATGCACCTTTGTGCGGAAAATGCCTACTTGCATTAAAGATAAAAAATAATACACACCTTCATGGGGATTAGGTGGACCTGAACATGATCTCCCTCCTGGGATCCACCCACCGCCTGGGCCAGACTTATTAAACTCATTTACTTGCATCCGCCATGGTTCATCATTAGTATATCTCCTTGAAGAGTCAGAAAAGCTTGGCAATGAGTAAGGGGGATACTGATGCTGCTGGACTGAATTTGGATAGGAGAACTGAGTAGGTGGGTGTTGAGGTGCGCGGTCAGGATGTACAGGCCTTTGAGCAAAAGGTGCACTACCAGGCTGAAACTGCTGCCTGTGTTGCAAAGCTTGCGGGTTCATATATGCATCACCCTTTCCATATTCTACGTGCCTTGATGAATTATAGCCAACATGTTCTCGTGCAATGCTGACTCCAGAAGGAGGAATGCAAGATGATTGCTGTGACAAAGTTTCACTTCTGACAGATGCTTCAACGTGACACCTATGAGTATTGGAAACTATATGGCTATTTTGATTCGCCTGAAAGCAAAGAGGTCAAAATCATTACGTTACTATATAAATCACAATGTTGTAACTTGTATTAGGATAAACTGATAAGCATTCAGAGTGAACTGGAAAAGCCAGAAGACTTACAGTGTGTGCGCCCGGATGTGGTTGATACGCTGATTGCGGAGAATGTGACATTGTGGAGGAAAGTGGAGCCATGTGTTGAGACATCAATGGAGGCTGAGGTGGAAAAGATGGCTGGGAAAGCAACGGACCACCAGGTGGGGGAGGAGGGCCAACAGGTGGTGCATGAGGACCAACAGGCGGCGGAGGAGGTAAATGTAGTTGAATAGAAGATGGTGGTGGTGGCAGCTGAGATGAGGGAGGTGGTGGCAGCTGAGACGAGGGAGGTGGTGGCAGCTGAGATGAGGGAGGCGGTGAAGTGGGTAGGTGTGGAGTTACAGGAGGAGATCCAGGCGGCAATGGTGGTGACCCCTCTGGGGAAGGCAGCCACTCGGCAGAGATATTTGAAGCTAATTCAAGTTGGACCCCATCTGAATTTGGCTCAAAATTGCCATCAGTAGACAGTGATCTTTCATCCTTTTGGTGACCAGAAACATCTTCCATTTCAAGCTCACCATCAACATCCTCTAAAATGCAGTGGCGCCTGTCAGTAGATGTGACAGTGTGGTTCTCGGGATCTCTGCTTGTGGCAGGGCTAAGCTTAAGAGTGGATGTATCATCAATTTTCTTGCATAAATTTGTCGGGAAATCATCCTGGTGCTCTTCTTCTTCTTTTTCTTCTTCAAAGATACGAGCTAACAATAATCCAGGTAACTCGATCATAGCATTATTGCTGAAACCAACTCAAAAACACGAAAACAAATGCTTATTAGATCAACTAAAACATGCCCGAATTTAGATAGGGAACTTTCATGAATGGGCTTTTCAAAGGCATTGGTTACTTTTGAGGACTAACTATCCAAAAAGATCTATTACGGCAACCTAAAATGCCCTTAAACCAGCATATGGGTGTTCAAACTATTGGTCACGTCATTTGAACGACTCAGCTAGTAGTTTGAATGACTCAGCCAGATGTTCTGTACAGAAACGCACGCAACATATGGCTCAGAAGCACACACACAGAAAGATACATCAACTCGGGTGATCGATGTTTGATTTTGCGGTTTTTGAAGTATTTTTACATCAAATTGCTATGTGTGGTTTTACTAAAGATTATTTTCAAAACACAGTTTTAGAAAGTAAAACCATAGGAACGGTTTCGGATGGTGGCGGTCGGTTTGAGGGTATTATAGAAGAATGTATCATATAATCGATAATATTAAAAAACAAAAATCGGATTATATATATATATATATATATATATATATATATATATATATATATATATATATATATATTAGAAAATACATTTTATTGTGAAACAAGATGCATTTTACCTTGCATTCTCTTTCATTTCCCTTACATTCAAAATGTAATGCATTATAATATTTTGTTTAATGCGAAAGATGATGCATTTTGGTTAAAGTAGAGAAAGAATGTAAAATACATTTTGTTTAAAATGCAAATTGTAAATCTAAACTCATAAATAATAAATTAGTTATTAAACATATTTGTTGCCTAACTATTTAATTAAAAAATAAAGAACAATATATACCTTATATCAGAAAGAGGCGGTGCAGTTTTGGCGAATTTCTTTAAACTAAAACCGTAACCACACCAATAATGCGGTGCGGTTTCTTTTAAATTTTCAAACCACAGTTTTTATTGTATATTAATATAACGGTATGATTTGATGGGGTTCAGGCGGGTTTTTAAATTTATGATCACTCCTAACAGCAACATCCTAAAAACACAAAACATACACACATCCATAAAAACACACATGTACAAAAACACACAGATGTGAAAGAAAGATAAGAACAGAGAAGATAATATAGAAAAATAATATGAACACATAAAAAATACATAGAAAACGGAACAGAAAATTGAAGAGAGAAAAATACCATGGAGAGAGGATTTTGAATTTGAGAATGGGAGGAACTTTCGTTTGGAAAAAAATGGATCTCTCATTTTCAAAGTGTGTGAAGGGTATTTGTGGAAGTTCCGGAAAAATTAAGGCCAAAGGCCAAAATAGATAATCAGCCAGGTCAAAAGGCCATAGTTTATAAATACCACAGTGCAGAAAGTATGCCAGAGATGATTTACAAACCCATAAAGAATAGAATTTTTCAGCATGTTAATGTTGGGAAAGTATGGCAGTATTGTTCCTGGGAGGGAGCCCATCATCTCTCAAGTCATAGAAGGTTGTAATAAATATAAATCATCTTGCATGTGAAAACAGTTTAGCCATGAAGAAAATATTGAACATGCCTATTAACTGGAACTTTCCACCAACCAAAACATTCTATTACTTCAGTGGTCATCTGTTGTTAGGGTTATCGAAAGTGCCAACACACTTATCGAGACAATATCATTCTAAAAGAAAAGTTAGAAGGGGCATATAAGAAAGAAAAGAAAAGATTACTCAATGAGAGCAAACAGCAAGATCTAACCTTCCATATTCATCCATAACCATGCCTTCCAGATCCCTGATAGGATCATCAAAAGCTCGCTCAGCTCGAGAAGGACGTCTTGATAAAGACCCTACAGATGTATCATCCTTTACTACTTTTATATCATCCATGTGACAGCGAAGAACAGAATCTGGAAAGATTTTCCTCTCGAGCCACAAGCGCAAGACCTAAGAGAAGTAACTGAGTAATTCTGCACCAAGTCCAATGCCTAATTTTTACATACACTATATTCACCTTATGACATTGACGGCGATTTTCCTGAGCACTTGTACCAGCAGGAGCAGCAGAGCCAATGAGGCGCGGTAATGCTGCTTGTACGATAGGAATATAAGAAGCCCCTGCAATTCCTAAAGAAAATTTAACAAGCAAGGATATCAGATAACATCAGGAGAAATAATTAAGTCTGCTGCCTGCCTATATGTTTTATAAAAAAATGGACAGCTAAAGAAGCGATGATGATCTAGATTTCAAGCATTAACATTGATTCATACACAGAGGGGGAGGGGGGACAGAGTGGGGAACTGCTCGTATGTGTGAGAGATGGAGACTGTTTCATGTAATATTTGGAACTTTTGGTACCTTTCTGACTATGAGAGAACTGGGTTATGGAATCAACTAAAAAAAACAGGTCCACTCTGCGATGTAAACTTGGTTCATTGTCCAACTTCTGGATAAGAAGTTCCACAACCTGCATGAAAATCAGGGGTTCAGAATTTAGATTGTCCAGGAAACAGAAAGTATAGATGCTCATCGGACAAAAGAAATTTTGTTAGAAGTAGCTACAACACAGTACCGACGATCAAATGCTAACTACTTTGGGTCAATGTAGGCTGCCCATTACTGACCTTTTGATACTGATAGACAGACTAAGCAAGAACCGAAAACTTATTCCCTAAAGAGTGCTAATAGTTTGTGCTACTTCTAGATTTGGAACAATCTGTCTCTTTCTGGTCTTCCTCCTTTTACCTAACTTGAAAATTTCATTTTAGTCAAGCACCATAGATTATCTATGGAAAATACAATTGGAGTTCAAACATGGAGAAGAAAGGACCTTGACAGAATTATTTAATAAACAAAAATCTGACCCAAGCCACTGAAATCAAGCATTTGATCTAGTAGTATGGAGTCTAAATAAACTTAAAACAACAGGACAGGGATGAACAAGGTGGGAAATAAGATTGTTTATGATCTGCTTTCCTTCCCAAATTGGGGTATGTAAGACTAAATATAGTACTAAATCCACATAAAAATAAGATAAATAAATTACTTTCCCTTTAATTTGTACCTACTCCAGCTCACTTTTTGATGCTCGACAAATTTGGAAGCATGTTTTGAACATATTCTCCTGCTCATTGTGTTAATAAAATTAAGAAGTTTGGAATATCATACCAGTAGAACTCCTAAATTGATTAAGGTGAAATGCACCAGGGGAACAATCTAGCAACTGAGAACAATATTTTTTGTGAAAGAACCAACCAAATCTAGAGAGCTACGGAAAAAAGTTGTTCCATGCTAATTACATACCTCGTTGGCAATTCCATGCTTTGCACAATCAATAGCAAGACGAGTTGCCCGCCCAATACTCTCTTTGGTCCTTGACAGTGTTTCTATCATCCCTTCAAAAGCATCACGTGCAACAGCTGCCTCAGTACCCCCACTTAAAGAACTGTCAGTGCCTTGATGACCTGAACTTACCCTCCTTTCCTCGAGTTCTTCATTCTCATGTTGACTAGTAGATGAAAGTTGGTGATTTTTGAAGCAAGGAGAAGTAGGATGTAAGGCTTGTGCACCCAGTTGGAGCATGTTGATTGATTCAAATGCTGGTGTGGCAGGGGTGGGGCTTGGGCTCCGTCCAGGCAGGTCAGTTTCAGCCACCGAAAGAAGAAGAGGAATTCCACAAGGGTTCTGCACGTGCGCTTCTCTCTTTCTTGCCTGAGCGGCAGCAATAAGATGTTTCATGGACGTGACAGAGTCAGAAATCTTTGAATCACATTGAAAACTTGTTTTCTCATTATTGCCAACATCCAGCCTGAGCAATGACAAATTCAAACATAAGCAACAATTAAAAAAAAAATTACAATATTAATCTTAAGTACGTCAAAAACTCCTATTACCTTTCAGGAAGTGATGCTCTGTTTTCATTTGTAGTCTCGACCACAAGAACGGGGTCACTGGTCCGTAAATCTGGCTTTGGAGTAGTTTTCCCTTTCTCTTCATAAGAAGCTGGCTTGCTTCTTTCATTTAGGGATTGATTCAGAAATGAGATTGGCCTATCAGAAGCTGTAGCACTCCAGTTAACTCGGGCTGGGTTTTTCTTCTGAGATACATTACTCGTCTTGCTCGAGTGCTTGCTTTGCAGTTCAGCTGAGGGTCTGCTACCACAAATAGATTTAGGGGACCTCATAGGAGAAACTAAAACTGGTTTAGCCTTCGCATAAGGTTTCTCACAGTGCAACTGCAATGGACTGGGAGAAGCATGTGCTGCTGATAATTCTTTGGTCCTCTTCTCCAGACCATGCTGAGTGGCAGGTGATGATGATTTAATGGCCATAAGGCCAGAATGTACCTGTTTTTTTAATTTGTTATCAATCGAGACATAATTTTTTGTGACCAGTTGATCATGGACATCACTTCCAGCGCGTATTACTGGTTTCTTCTTTAAATCGGACACATGCGGAACTACTGAAGCCTTACTGGTAATTCCTCCATGAACTGGAGTTTTAGGTGATTCATCATCCTCATCGTCACATATGCGAACAGCTCTCCGCTTCGTTGCCAATGGCATAACTGGAGATCGAACTTTGTTAGGAGACACCAAGTCATTTTTACGTAATACAGAAGTTCCCAGTCTGTTTTCAGAAATCAAAGCAGAACTAAATACTGCCTCCGATGCTTGGCGATGACGTTTTGGTGGGGGAAGACCATCATCATCAGTGGAATGATGGGATTCATTAATACTTGTCTCCATTCTGAGAGGCCGACGATTCTCAGTCTTTCCACCTGATGTTAACCTTTTGGACTCCATACTATTCATTTTGTCATCGAGATCATCTAGACTTCTACAATCACTTTTCTTGCTTGCTCGAGCTTTTACCGTGTTAGCATCATCTCCAGTACCTGCTGATTTTGAAATTTTGGCAGGAGATGAGGCTTCGGTTTTCTGAAACCTTTGTTTATCACGCTTAACCTGTGGTTTTATCTTTTTCCTGTAGGTAGCTCCTTTATGATCCTCGAAATTAACGTCGGCATACTCTCGACCATCATCTGCGGTCTCAGAATCCTTTTTCTCTTTCAGCATTTTTGTTTCCTTTCTTTCACTGCCAACATCTAAACTTGATCTTGAAATACCAACAGAAGAAACCTTCATGATGCCACCTGAACCAAATTTTCTTCTCACCACTTCAGCATGCTCACGAGGAACAGCTGAACCACTATTCCTGCGCACTGAACCCTCGGGTTTCCTCTTTGGTCCTGTTGCAAGCTTTGTTTTGTGTCCATTTGTAAATTCATTCTTGTCATTATCAGAACACCTACCCTCCACTTTGATAATATGCGAACTTTTCTCATTAGGAAGGGAATGGTGGCACGAGCTAGAAACTGCTAATGAATCCTCAGTTAGATTAGTAGGATTTTGAGACAGCTTATTCCTCTTCACTTCATCCGGCAAGCAAGGTTTTACATCTTGAGATTCAACCACACCTAGTTTTTGTGAATAAGGCTCTAACCCGGAGCCCTTATCACTAGACCCTTTGATTTCCAACTCGCTGTTTGGTCCCTTACTGTCAATTTCTCTGTTTCCATTAACTTCCAAGAGCTCATCTACAACTGGATCGATAGAATGTGCCTCAGATGCAAAACTTTGTGTATAGTCATCGTCTCCTACGCCAATTAAATTTTCACGCTGCAATGCTTCAAATTCTACACAGATTTCCTGCACTGCTTGGGCAAAGTATTTGACAGGCTTACCCTTACATCGAGCGGACACTTTATTTTTCACTTCGGTAGTGAATGCCTGAATATCCGCAGGAGCAACAAAAGCTCTGTAAGAGGAGCAAATCACAAGAAAGAAAACAAACTCAGTCTTCATCTCATAGTAAACTATATAATGACAAAGTCATATTTGTCCTATATAAACAATGCACATACACACTTATATATAGATAAATATATATTAGAAAACAATGACTTTATAACATTATGCGAAATGAATGATGCATCGTGTGCAGGAATACAGTAAATGTAATGTGTGGAGTCATATAAAAAGAATAAATTAAACCATGATCTCTGACCTAGGCGATAAACCATGGCCTCTGGCCTAGGCAAGGCTTTAATAACTATGGTTATTCCATCATCTTCAAGATCAATTTATACCTTTCTCATTTAATGAACAAATGAGAATCTAAACAAAAGCAGTACATGAAAGTTCAAATCTCGTTACCTTTTGCTCTCTTTCATGAGACGAGGAAAAAAAAAAAGAGTCAACTTAAGTCATCATAAACTGAGATTTACATTCAATTTTTTATTTCTAACTTTTTACTTTAGCTCTTTCATGAGACAAGGGAAAAAAAATTAAGAATCAACCTTACGTCATCATAAACTGAGTTTTACATTCAATTTTTTGTTTCTAACTTTTTACTTTTCCCTAAAGCTCTTCAAGTTCAGGAAATCTTGTGATCTAATGAGACATAGAATTAAAAAGTTCCGGCCAAGAAGTAACAGCATGTGATATACTCTTCAACAGTTTTGTGTTTTTTTTTTAGAAAAAAACACGGTGTAAATATAGCATGTAAATTATGTATTTCCTCATTAAAATCTAGAACACCGAAATGAAAAACAAACTTTTCCAAATGCAATCAGACTCCAGTAGTAATACGTCCTAAACAAAGTTGGCACGCCACAATAACAATGCACTTGGGCAGCTGAGTTTTGCCATTGATGTCAAAAATTACAAATACTCTAATTGGTATCAATCAGTCAAAAAGTCAAATTTGATATGATTTATATTAAAAATATATAATTATAATTATTATTATAGTTACTGATACTGAGTCTTTTAAAACTGATACATTCAGAGTGCTCCTTCTAATTCTACATTCATGTATATTTATAATTTTGAATTACCCTTTTAAATACTGATTTAATTTCAAGGACCTATTTATTTTTGCATGATATTGCTAAATAGGTCACACCACCTATGTTGCTCGGACTCGGGTACGGTGTCCAACACGATGCTTATCCAGAAGTCTGACTTATTTCTCAAAACATAGGATACGGGGTCACAACTACAAATGATCCAAAATTAGGATAACACTATGGGTATCGATACCCTAAACTAAGAAATATAACCCTAATATAATTCCAAGTTCATTAATGGGCCGTTTAAATAATAAGGCCACACCGATTAGTAATAGGCCCGAGACAATATATTAGCTCAAAAGTCATCATTACAACATTTTTTAAAACCTAACTCGTATCCCAACCTAGAGCCCAATTGACATAGCCCACTAAGAGCCACAAACTCTAGCCCTAATCTCATTTCTCACTCAACTCAGCTGTCCGACTCAAACACAGTAAACGCCTCTCTCTCTCTCTCTCTCCGGCCGACTTCCAGGAAAGAGGAAGTTTTTCTTCCTCAAAACCTCCATTTCTTTCAACCTTTTATCTTATTCAGTCTTAACTCTTAAACCCCAGATCCTTCTCACAAGCACAGCTCAAAAAACCCTTTACCTACATCCTCCTCCAACTGAAACCACGTGAAAGGTGGTGTGTTCACTTTTTCATTTGGAGGAACTGTGCTGTGTCCCGTGTCATGTTGTGTTGACACAGAAACATGACCGGAAATGAAGAATCTGAGCATAATAGCACAACACTATGATTATCAATATTTGAAATTGAGTAATCAGTAAATAACCACAGAAGTACTAATTTGGTATGCATGGATACATATATCTCAACAAAGCCATATGAAGGAATTTGTGCCCCAAAAAATTGAAGAATATACATGCATGACGTGAAACAGTATTATTTAAAGGTTCCGCCTGCTATATTTGGAAAATGTTCGAGACATAATGGCGAAAGCTACCTAAAGGAAGATGCATACAAAATGTTTTATTCTTAGCTGGTTGGTCTTCAATTAATTTTTTGTCGCTAATTAACAATGAACTGCAAGCAAGCATAGATAATCATATTCAAGCATTAGAAGGACTAAATAAGGAAAGTAGCCTGAGGTACTAGAAGCTTTACTTACGTACCCCAACAGATAATTAAAAATTTACACACAAAGAATCGAGTCAATAAAGCCCTTTAGGCCTTTTGTACAAATAAAAGAAAGTGCTTACATTTCTGATGTACCAAAGAACTGGACGAAGTATTTTTTAGGGTCGGGTGTTTGCTCCCAATCTTCAGGCCTGCTAATCTGGAATTTATATCCATTAATGTCTACACCATCAGCGAACAACTGACATGTAATACTTTTAACAAAAGCCAATAAAAAACAAGGCACTACAACCGATCAGACGACTTTAGCTAGTTCATGAGAACATAAATATTAAAAAAAAAAAAAAGGAAAAGAATAAAATATGAGAGACAATTCCCATTACCTAATGGACAATATCAAGATGATAATAAAAGTATGTTTACATTTAATAGGCAGTTTCACAGTGTGTCATGATGGTGGCATTATAATGGAAACTGATGAAAACCCTAATCGTGGCCAGATCAACAATTAAACGTGCACACTCGTCGTGGCCGCATTTATGAATAAGTACGTAAAGGCATACACGTGCCTGCCTGAATGAGTGCAAATGCATAAGGATAACACGTTTACAACTATGAACTCAAAATTGCTTTGCTCACAAAGTTTTCTTCTAACCCTAACAACACATGCCTCCATTGGGCCCAGCCCCCAACCCAGAAACGACACGTTTTACATAGTGAACCCTTTACTCAAAAGGACTGCCCCAGAGTACCACTGACACCGAAAAATCTATTTTGGCCCTTCTTGAGCAAGATTCTCAGAATCACAATCTACCTTGATAGAGAACTTGCCAATCGAAATTAGAACTCAAAAAGCAAGTCCATAAAGTGATAACTTCTAGTAAATGGAAACCAAATAAATTTACATTGCAAACAAAGGGAACAAAAAAATTACAAGCACAAATTCCCCATGCCAAAATCAATTGAAAAACGGCGATAAAAGAATGTGGGACAAATAAGAAAAAACAGTAAAGTGAATAAATGTACCTTAGCAGGCCAAGCAGGAAAGCCCTTGACCTTAGCAAGAACGAGATCGCCCAAACTCAACTCGCTCATCGACTTCACCCCTTTCGCTCCACGCTTGCGCCCTGGAGCCATGGGCGCCCAACCAATTGCCACCACTCTTTTCCTATGATTAATTGATCACAAAAATCACAAATGGAAGTATGGAACAACAATAAGAACCCTAGACACAACAATAGAAATCCGTGGCGCTGGCCCCAGAAACAGCGTCGGTTTCCAGCTCTTGCTCTTCTTTCTCTAAACACGCTCGGTGGCTTCGCCGATTACATAGAGAAGACGAAAGAGAACAGTTTTCTGCATGCAGAAAAAGAAGTTGGTGGCGGTGGCAGAGGTGGTGGCGGTGGATGAGAGACGACAAATACTGTGTGTGTAAGCATGTATGTTAATATCTGTTTTTGTAAAAATCGTATTAAAGAAAATGTTGAGAGTGGGGAGCGAATAGTGAGTATCCAACCGGGGCGGGGGTACATTAGTAAAGCTACTAGTGTAGTGAACGTCCTCTTACGCTTTGAAGTTTGGCGGTAGTTTAGTGGAGGAAGGGGATGGTAGGGTTCTTTAAACGATTATATTAAAGAGAGAGTTTTTGTAAGTAGAAAGATAGCAATTACTTCTCAATTCCTAAGAATTTGAGACTTGGAATACTGATAACATAAATAAGTTTTAATAGCAATATACTTATGTTGGTATGATATTGTAGTGAGCTTTTACGATCTAAAAATTTCTAAACATACAAAGTGTATAACGTATTTGATATCACTTTCGCTATATTAGGATTACTTATGTTTATCATACGCATTTATTTATCATAAATAAGAACTAAAATAATTTTGTATTTCTATAAAGACCTCGTTTGCTTTGATGGATCGAATAAGACAATTTTATCCAAACTTGGGGATGTTACTATGTTGATAGAGTTGCCTAGTATATGTTTTAACTGATTTGCGTGAGATTGTGTTTTGGACAACTTATCAGCCAACATGTTTGTTTTCTTAGACAATAAGTGATTAATTGGCAAAAGAAAATACAAATTTTAGTCTTTGCATTAATTAATGAGTATCCATATGCGAAAACTGAATTTTTCCCTCTAGAAGCAGGCAAATGTGCTCCTCCATTGCGAGTTAACTACACATTGTTGAAACCAACCATCAGAATTCTGTGAAGCACACCACTTTAGCTGCCGATTCCGGCACCAGGATCCCTATTTCGGAAAACCCCCAACTAGGTATGAAATTTTTGATTGATTTAAAATCAAGTTTCAAACCATATACGTTTTTCAAAATATCATGAAATAGAAACCACAACCATCAAACAATGGAAACAAATGAAGTAACGGATTTGTATAAGCTATAAACAAAGAATTATTTGAAGAAAAATTAGGCAAATCTAAACTACAATTACATCAATTCCCCACAAGTCCTTATATATAGAACACTATGATTATCATAACTTACTTTCACTCATGGTACATTTTAGTTTGCACCACTACCTAAGTTATCCTACTTCTGTCACCACAAGAATAAATGGACATAAGCTTTGAGTTTATACTATAGGTGTGAGACATTTGTTGATTTTATTATGGCGAACTGAAAAGAAGCCTGGAAATGAACACGAAAAAAATTTGAATTGAACCTGGTTTTTTGGTTTGTTGAACTTAGGCCAAAGAGGAGCCTCTCAGATCAAAGACTGTACGCAGGTCATGCTTGCACACAAGTCCATGGTCCGAACCACGAATCGATCCGTGATTTGAGCCCCCCACCCGCGTGCGCACGTGGAGAGAGTCTTCTTGCATACTAAAGTATCCCTTACCAATAAGGTGATACTTTATATACAAGCCAATTTTCCCTTATTTTTCGTACGTGGAACAAACTTACTTTTCCCTCATTGTCATTGGGAAATTAGGAATTAAAGGTGGAAGTTGAGCTCCGACATAGGCGGAGATTCATGGCGATCTCGATCAACAAGGGGGAATGATGATGAAAGATTATTTTTAAGGTTTTAGAGTTTCGTAGTGTTATATTCAGAGATTCTTAATTGAGATGGCAGCACATGAGAAGAAATTAATCGACGACTATAATGATGATGATGATGATGATGGCATGGTCAACCAGATGACTCCCCGACGAGGGTATGGCTAGGGTCCAATGGAGGTTGGGGGAAGAGTAACTTCCAGGAAGGTGGCAGCGATGGTGCCTTTACCGAAGAATATGGTGGGGTGGTGTCATTATGGCTAGTTTGCAGGATGCTAACAATGGCGCAACTGCCAAATCTGACCATCGAGGAAACGTGCAACAACGAGAACTTGGGGAGAATTCTATTGGCGATCAAGTTTGTCGGTAAGATGGGATGAGGTGATTAGATAATGAAAGACGATGAAATGATTGAAAATACCCATTTTGAGAGAAGAAAAATCTTTTATTCCTATAAGTGAACAAATATGTTTACTACCCATTTTGGAGTGAAAGAAAATCTGAAATGTCCTTAGTTGTGAAAGAGTGAGATTTACCCAAACAAAAGAAATCGAAATATTTCTCTTGAAACAACTCCCTAAACCCTCAATCAAACATACACTACTCTTCTCAAAACTGACATCTTCTCTGGTGGAAAAATGCCTCATTCTAGACGAAAAAATAATACCGGCACACCTAAGAAGGACCACGCGAAGGCTGCTAATTCTAAAAGAAATAAGTCTAATGTGGAGGCTGCTGATGTTAAAAGGAAGAAGGAAGATGCCGATCTGCCCCATGAACCACGCCATTTTGGCCCCCAGGTAAATAAACACCTTTGATTTTGCTTATTCTCACAAAATTTTACGTCTCTTGGTGAATAATGGTAGCTAATGCAATAAGTACGATTAATATGAAATTAATGAAGGTTGAATTGGTAGAAATTGGTGGATTTTGTTTACAACTTTGGGATTTTTTTTCTATTTGGAATTAGGTCAGATTTTTGTTGGTTGATATTTTATGAGAACATTTGGTCCGAGATATTATTTTATGTTTGGTTCAAGATTCGTTATTGGGTCTAAGGAGTATGTTTTGGTATGTTTGGTTTCAAGAAGTGTAAAATATTACCTAGCATTGGTGTTTGGGCCGAGTAATACAAAAAGTTAATTGGTTTGAGATGTTTAAATGTTTGGTCCGACAAGTGCAAAAAAGTTTAGTCCGAGCAGTACAAAAATTATTTGGCCTGAGATACATAAATGTTTGCAGATTTTAAAGTGAGGTTTATTTTAGTCTTTCTATATGGAAAAATGGGCAGAAAATATTTTCGTTAAACTTGTGGGTAAATAAGAGTTTTATACAATAAATTAATAATCAAGCAACAACTTATTTACTTTCATGTTGTCCTAAAACTTGTTCAAATTGCACTTTTAGACTCTGACCTAAAAGTTGGGTTTATAATACTTTAAACTTTACAAACGGCTCATACTCATCCAAAAATGTTCAAATCCCAGTATGTGTCAGTATTTTTTAATAAATTTTAGTTAGGTCCCTAAACCTTACCGAAATATTATTTTAGGACTCGATGGCCCATAAATAGGATTTTAACCCAATCTTTCAAGATAGTTTATACTACTTAAAATACGTTCAATTTAGTTTCATAACAGTTTAGATTTCAACAATATCCCTTTGGTCCTCCACTTTTCATTTACTTATAGTTTAACTTTTTAATAAGTATAAGTTGCTTCTTTCTAGTTTCGATAAATATTATGTTTCCATATTTCCTTTTTTAGGATAATTGGGATTGATATGGAATGAGGGACGATTTTGGTTGGAAAAAATAAATGTTATGGGCAGATGTCCTTGGCAGCGACGATAACCAATCAATTGCGATAAATAGATCGATTAGAGGCGTTCAAAGGGTCATGTTTTAGACATTTCTTGAGGTTTTCAGTGGATAGTTGTGTTTGTGGGAAAGTAATTATTGGTGTTTTTCATAGGGAGGTGGTGATGAAAAATCCACAAGAGATGAGAAAATATGAGAGATGGTATATAAAAAAACACTCATTTCTCTAAAATAGAGTTTTGCTTGGTGTCAAGGCTTCGATTGGGATTCGACCCAAATCTCGAGGATTAAAGACTCAACCATAGCTTGTGTACAAGGATGTTTGATGGAGAGATTGTCCATTCTTAGGAGTTGCTCCAGAAATTTGAGGCGAGGGGAGGAGGGGGGGTATCTCGACCATACCTAATGATGCAGTCAAAGTGGCAAATGTTGTAAATTGGATTAATTATAATTAAATGGTACAGCGATAATTCATGTTAATGAATTATATAGGATTATTCTACGTGTCGTGTAAATAATCGTAGCATTTTGAATTTCTCAAATCCATTTATTGGTGAGTGAGAAATTCGTGTAGATAATCGTAGCATTTTGAATTTCTCAAATCCATTTATTGGTGAGTGAGAAATGATACTTGGAAGTTGAACGGTTTGCTTTAATGCTTTATCGGTTATCCCACATTGAATGTTAGTCAATGTGGAAGAGAGTTTAAAAATGATTACATTTCTTTAATGTACATCAAGTAGGCCAGAGAGTGTTATGGGTTTTGTGTAAACGAAGTTCACGCGAGCTCTTGGACTTGGGTTCGCCAGTCCGCCTTCGGCGGATCCGAGCCTGAGCCCGATCCCGAACCCGGACCTCGGTCCTCGGTCTTGGGCTCTGGGCCTGGGCCTTGGGTCTTGGGCAATTGGTCCGAATTGGCTGGTCCGATTGAGGTGGTCCGTGTGGGGTTCGGGTTCTGGTTCAACCCTGGTTTCTTTTTTGAACCTACACGCACCTGGTTTAGCTTTTGAACTCTTCTAACCGTTACGAAACGTTCAGACGTTCTGAATTCAAACATGAGATGAATTTGCACGCTAAACCAGTCCAGGTTCATGCTGGCTTTGTCTGATTGTTTGAATGGCTTTATGACGCCTTTATGGACGTCATTAAGCAAGGCTGTAACCTCCCAGGTAGCAACCCTATAAAAGGTGAGTAGCTCCGGTTCATTTCACTTTCCATACACGAATAGCACCTGAAAAACATACGAACACACAACATACATAGTTTTTCTGCATTATTCTTTGTATGTAGCTCGGTCCATTTTCAACCAGTTCGTCGGAGCTCTGGTATTTACGGTGCTGTAATACCAGAGACAAAGTCGTTTCATCTTTGGAGACGAATAGCCAAAACCGAAGGGCACTACTGGGGCTATTTCGTCTTGCGGACAGAGATTAAATCTCAACTCGACTTGGATTATTCTTACAGTTTCTGTCTTCTATTTTTGTTTTCCAGTTTCGAGATATTTCATTACATACCTGTTTGTGCTCGATAATTCTATTGTAATAGATTTCTAACAATCGCAGCACGAAATATTCTGTAATTGTTTAATTTTGTAAGTTGTAAAATCCCTGACTGGAAAAGAGAGATGTCAACATCCAGCACTCCGACGAGCGACACTATTCCGGCCATCACTTCCACCACTTCGGCGACGATCTCTGCCCCCGTAGTCACGAACACCACGACGATTGGCATGTCTACGCCAATCTTGAACACCACTCAGGATGAGATCTTTCTCAACCCAGGAACACTCGATTTCTTACTCGAGACGTTGACGAAGCGCATGGCTCAGTCGAACTCATCCACAGCTTCGGCTGTTGGAACAATCCCTTTTGGGATAGGGACTTCGGTCCAAAATATGTCAGCTCCGGCTGTGACCCATCCCATTGGGATGACGGGAACTTTGGTTCTGAGTTTGTTTGCAACTACTCCCCAAACAGATTCAACTCTTTTAAATACCCATTCAACGGTTTCGGTGGGGACTTTTGTACCAACGATGAATGCGCCGGTGCACTCCACTCGGATCATGCCCGCGGCGGAGAAGCCTCCAAAATTCAATGGGGAAGGCTTCAAGAGGTGGCAACAAAAGATGCTGTTCTACCTCACGATGCTTGGTTTCGCCAACTTCATGAAGGAAGATGAACCACCTACTCCGGACAAGGACGAGACCAGTTTCCATGTTCACGCTGCCTATGATAATAGGCACAATGGGGACTATCTATATAAAGATTTTCTTTTAAGTAGCCTAGAAGATAGCCTGGGTAATGTGCACTCGGATGTAAAGACCTCCAAGAAAATTTGGGAGGCACTTGAGAAAAAATATAGTTCCGACGAGGCTAGAACTAGGAAATTTGTAGTCACGAACTTCATGGACTACAAGATGGTGGACTCTCGCCCGGTTATGGAACAAGTTCAAAAGTTCCAAATGCTGGTGAATGATGTCCACGCCGAGGGGATGGTTCTCCCGGATGCTTTCACGGCCGCTGCCATGATTGACAAGCTTCCACCAAGTTGGAAAGACTTCAAGACGTACCTCAAAGATAAACGAAAGGCGATGTCTCTTGAAGACGTTATCCGGAAGGTACGAGTTGAATCCGAAGTTCGTGTTCAATACAAGAATCCAAAAAGTTCGGATGAACCTCGGGTGAATTTGCTTGAACGAGGAGAGAACTCGAAGAAAAGGCCGCGTCCCGGCAACTCGAAGACTAAAGCTCCTTCTTCTAAGAAGTTCGAAGGCAAATGCTACAATTGCAATTATCCTGGACACATGTCAAAGGATTGCCGCAAGCCAAAGCGAAAGAAGGCTAGGCCAAGTGCACACATTGCCGAGAGAGAGCTGACTAATGATGACCTCGTTGCGGTTATCACTGAAGAAGCTAACATGATCGAGAACCGTGGTCAATGGTTTATCGACATTGCTGCAACCGCCTATGTGTGTGCTGATAGGAGCTTGTTCTCCAAATACCTTCCTTGTGAGGGAAGGAAGTTGAACATGGGAAATCAAGCTTCTTCGGAAGTTGCTGGTACTGGTACGGTTGTCCTCAAAATGACTTCCGGCAAGGAGATTACTCTGAATGAGGTGCTGCACGTTCCGGACATCCGGAAGAACTTAGTCTCTGGTTCAATACTAGTTAGTCGTGGCTTTAGACTTGTATTTGAGGCTAATAAGTTTGTACTGTCGAAGTTTGGAACACCTCTGGGTAAGGGTTACCTTACGGATGGTTTGTTCAAACTAAGTGTAATGGCTATACGCCCAAAACAAGTCATTAATAAAATTGCTTCTGATTCCTCTTACTTGACTGAGTGCTCTAGTTTATGGCATTGTAGATTAGGCCACGTTAATCTAAATGCAATAAAACGTTTATCAAATCTCAATTTACTTAAGGTAAATGAATTTGTTAATAAAAGTAAGTGCGAAATTTGTGTAGAAGCAAAAATGACTAAGTTGCCGTTCAAATCGGTAGAAAGGAGCACGACACCTTTAGAATTAATTCACACGGATGTATGTGATTTAAAGTTTGTGCAAACTAGAGGTGGTAAAAAGTATTTTATTACTTTTATTGACGATTGCACAAGATACTGTTACCTTTATCTTTTGAGAGGTAAAGATGAGGCTATTGAAGCTTTCAAGAACTTCAAAAATGAAGCSGAAAATCAACTTAACTGCAAAATCAAATCTATCCGAAGTGATAGAGGAGSRGAATACGTAGCTCCGTTTGAGGAGTTATGCAACGAAAGTGGCATAATTCATCAAACTACAGCTCCGTACTCACCTCAATCGAATGGAGTTGCAGAACGCAATAATCGTACTTTGAAAGAAATGATGAACGCGTTGTTGATTAGTTCTGGGTTACCTCAGAACATGTGGGGGGAAGCTGTTTTAACAGCTAACTATATCCTCAATAAGATTCCACTTAAAGGAAGGGACGAAACTCCCTATGAGTTGTGGAAAGGAAGGAAACCTTCTTACAAATACCTCAAAGTGTGGGRGTGTTTAGCGAAGGTAGAAGTGCCTCTACCGAAACAAGTGACAATCGGACCCAAAATGGTTGATTGTATCTTTATTGGTTATGCACTGAATAGAAGCGCCTATCGGTTTATAATCCATAGGTCGGATGTTCCGGACATGAATATCGGAACCACTATTGAGTCAAGGAATGCAATATTTTTTGAAGATATCTATCCTTGTAAGGACAAAGCTGCGTCCAGTTCTAATACTGGTAATGTTGAAGGAACTACAAGTCACGAACTTGTGGGGGTTGAACCTAAGTCTCGTAAGCGACCTGGTTCAGAACTTGAAGCTCTAACTCCAAGACGGAGCACACGAGCAAAAGTTGCTAAGGACTTCGGTCTTGATTATGTGGTTTTCATGTTGGATGAAGAACCTAATTCATTGAAAGAAGCTTTCTCACAGACTGATAGTTCATTTTGGAAGGAAGCTGTTCAGAGCGAAATCAATTCGATCATGCAGAACCATACGTGGATCCTAACTGATTTACCTGAAGGCTGTAAACCTTTAGGAAGTAAATGGATTCTAAAACGAAAGTTCAGAGCTGATGAATCAATCGATAAGTATAAAGCTCGTTTAGTTGTGAAAGGATTTCTCCAAAAGGAGGGTTATGATTTCTTTGATACATACTCTCCTGTTACGAGAATTACCTCTATCCGGGTGCTTCTAGCGATTGCTGYTTTGCACAATCTAGAGATTCACCAAATGGATGTAAAAACAACTTTTCTAAATGGCGAGCTAGAAGAGGGAATTTACATGGAACAACCCGAAGGTTTTATTAAACCTGGACAAGAAAGAAAGGTGTGCAAATTGGTTAAGTTATTTTATGGCTTGAAACAAGCACCTTTACAATGGCACTTGAAATTTGACGAAGTGATGATGTCAAACGGTTTCAAGATAAACGAGTGCGACAAGTGTGTCTACATTAAGAATACTAATGACAAATTTGTTATAGTATGTCTTTATGTAGATGATATGTTAATCATGGGCAGCAACCTACAAGTGATTAACGAGACGAGACTCATGCTAAAAAGAAATTTTGACATGAAGGATCTGGGAGTTGCTGACACTATTCTTGGCATAAGAATCATTAGAACTCCAGATGGAATTGTATTGTCACAATCTCATTACATTGAGAAAGTGATCAAGAAGTTCAATGACACGATAGTCTTCCAGCAAAGACACCTATGGAACTCGACGTTCACTTGAGTAAGAACAGAGGCGATCCTGTTGCTCAGAAGGACTATGCTAGGATCATTGGATGTTTGATGTACATCTCCAACTGTACAAGACCTGATCTAACTTGCTCGGTAAATAAACCGAGTCGATATACAAGCAACCCAAGTGGAGAACACACTGGAAAGCGCTTGTGAGAGTTTTGAGATACTAAAGTATACTCTAAACTTTGGGCTACATTTTGGAAGACACCCCAGAGTACTTGAAGGTTACTGTGATGCAAACTGGATATCCGACACAAAGGACTCTTTGTCTACAAGTGGATATGTGTTTGTTATAGGGGGAGGAGCTGTTTCTTGGAGATCCACTAAACAGATATGTATAACCCGATCCACCATGGAATCTGAGTTCATCGCTTTGGACAAAGCGGGTGAAGAAGCATAATGGCTTCGTAACTTTTTAGAAGACATTCCATGTTGGGAGAAACCCGTGCCGCCGGTTATGCTTCACTGCGACAGTCAAGCTGCTATTGGAAGGCAATAAGTGGTTTGTATAACGGCAAGTCTCGACATATCCGTCGGAGACATAACACCGTGAGACATCTATTATCGAGTGGGGTTATCTCTGTTGACTACGTAAGGTCAATAGATAATCTAGCGGATCCATTCACTGAGAACATAGCTCGAGATCAGATGTACAAGTTGCTAGAAGGAATGGGAGTAAAATCCACATCTTAAAGATGATTGTAGTGGAAACCCAACCATGATGAGTGGAGATCCCACAAACTTGGTTCAATGGGAAAACAAAAACTACAAAAGTCTGAGTAAGTTAAACTCTATAACCCTATTCCTTAAACGCAAAAGTAGAGTTTAAATCTGTCACGTAGTGAGGTTAAATCTCTGATTTTTAATGATTCTTGTGCAGGTCTTTGACTTGAGTATGATAGAATGCTGACTTGAAGAATCACCTATGTAAGCGAGAAGTGAGGGCCGCTTCTACTGAAGTTTATGAATCCAAAGAAGTTGTCCATGGCCAGAAACGGACACAAACATGAGAACGGAAGAATTCTGAGACCTTATTGGGTTGGTACTATTGTCTAGTATACACAAAGGGGAATAGTTCAAGAATTTATTTTCACTAATCTGCCGGTATGCTCGGTAGTATTAACTAAGGAGGGTTCAAGACCACAAGCCACCTATCCCTATTCTCTATTGTCTCTTAAGAACTGAGCTATGTATTTGCATTCATGCATTACGTTTTTGGAGTTTCTCACTCATGTGGGGGATTGTTGTAAATTGGATTAATTCTAATTAAATGGTACAGCGATAATTCATGTTAATGAATTGTATAGGATTATTCTACGTGTCGTGTAGATAATCGTAGCATTTTGAATTTCTCAAATCCATTTATTGGTGAGTGAGAAATGATGCTTGTAAGTTGAACGGTTTGCTTTAATGCTTTATCGGTTATCCCACATTGAATGTTAGTCAATGTGGAAGAGAGTTTAAAAATGATTACATTTCTTTAATGTACATCAAGTAGGCCAGAGAGTGTTATGGGTTTTGTGTAAACGAAGTTCACGCGAGCTCTTGGACTTGGGTTCGCCAGTCCGCCTTCGGCGGATCCGAGCCTGAGCCCGATCCCGAACCCGGACCTCGGTCCTCGGTCTTGGGCTCTGGGCCTGGGCCTTGGGTCTTGGGCAATTGGTCCGAATTGGCTGGTCCGATTGAGGTGGTTCGTGTGGGGTTCGGGTTCTGGTTCAACCCTGGTTTCTTTTTTGAACCTACACGCACCTGGTTTAGCTTTTGAACTCTTCTAACCGTTACGAAACGTTCAGACGTTCTGAATTCAAACATGAGATGAATTTGCACGCTAAACCAGTCCAGGTTCATGCTGGCTTTGTCTGATTGTTTGAATGGCTTTATGACGCCTTTATGGACGTCATTAAGCAAGGCTGTAACCTCCCAGGTAGCAACCCTATAAAAGGGTGAGTAGCTCCAGTTCATTTCACTTTCCATACACGAATAGCACCTGAAAAACATACGAACACACAACATACATAGTTTTTCTGCATTATTCTTTGTACGTAGCTCGGTCCATTTTCAACCAGTTTGCCGGAGCTCTGGTATTTACGGTGTTGTAATACCAGAGACAAAGTCGTTTCATCTTTGGAGACGAATAGCCAAAACCGAAGGGCACTACTGGGGCTATTTCGTCTTGCGGACAGAGATTAAATCTCAACTCGACTTGGATTATTGTTACAGTTTCTGTCTTCTATTTTTCTTTTCCAGTTTCGAGATATTTCATTACATACCTGTTTGTGCTCGATAATTCTATTGTAATAGATTTCTAACAGCAAATGATGTAGGTGTTAGTCGAGGATGCTAATTCATGGGATCTCGACCGTACCTAATGATGTAGTCAAAGTGGCAAGTTTATCTTTAAGAAGTTGTGCCACTATTTAGAGTCTATGGAGCCACATGTCTCTGGCGAATATCGCACATATGGATTTCCGATGCCACATCTGGTAGAAAGTATGAGTTCTTAATAATTTCCTATTATTTATTTTTGTTATTTCATAGTTGCGTTTGCGTATGTTGGTGAAATTTTTGTTTATATCATTATTTTTTATTTTTTGTTTATTCTTTAATATTAAATTTCAGTGATGGGCATACGAGAGTATTCCTGCCTTAGGAAGTTGTTTTTGGAATCCATCAGGGACAACTATAACTATGCCGAGAGGCATGCCATGACGTTGTTTAAAAACTACCCCCGTTAACTTAGATGTGTTGTGTTGAGCCGATGTAAGCTATTAATGATATTCTTATTCTTAATTAGGGTTGCCAATATTACCCGTCGGGTACCCGAGGTTTCAGGAAGGGTATAGTATTACCCAGTATGAATAGTACCGGGTACAGGTACAGGTTTACCCATTACCTTACCCAATTACTCTACCCACATACTTGGTTATAATTTTAATATTATATTGTATATGACATATATTGTATTTTTTTAATATGTTATAATATATATTATGTACATTTGAAAATAGCAAAACACATCAAAGTAGTATAAATTTATTTATTTCTTGCAATGACACTAAAGTTATTGTAGTATATAATATAATATTATATTTTATAATATGTTTATAATTAATATATAATATATATATTGTATAATATAAGGTATTATGTTATATAAATTTTATTATATATTGTATAAAATTTCTTCGAAATTTATATTATATAAAATCAATATATAATTAAATAAATAAATAATAACGGGTACCTATTTACCAGTTGGGTACATGATTACCCACCGTGTACTACCCGTACCCTACCGGATTAAGATTAGGGTAGGGTAAGGTAGAGCCCAACTTCCATACCTTACCCTATACGTTTACACCCCTATTCTTAATATTAAGATGTGTAAGTTTCATTCAAGTTTAAAATATGACTGGATTGATATCGCCATCTAATAGTGCATGCAATTGTCTGATGAGGAGAGGAGACAACCATAATTGATTGATAGATGGACTCTAATATGTCCATAGTGGCATTATGGTCGGCGAGGAAAAGGCTAATAATCTAAAGATAAAAGTAGTGAAAAGCTTGGACCAATGCATACTTAAGCATCAGGATGTTAATGTTGAGCCTGATTAGAATCCTTCCTTATTAACAGATACTCCTCCTATAACTTTGTCTATGAGAAGCCCTCATTATTCGAAAATGACCCCTCCCACATTAATGCAGATGAGCACCCCCTCTCTGTCGAAGATGGGCCCATGTCTATGGGTAATTTGATTTTTATGTTTTGTCGATATAGTTAGATTTTACAATTTATTGATTCTATATTCATCATAAAATTATATTTATTTTTTTCAAACATGAATTAACCTTTCTATCCTCATCTATGAAGACCATGGTGACCAAGGCTATTATCCAATTCGAGTCGGCGACATCTAAAGTAAAGATAGATGCTATTAGTCGGATCGAGTCCATAGAGACGACATCGACAATGAGGATTAATGAAACTACGCGGAGGATAGAGTTAGCTGCTACACAAGCTGTGGAGATGATTGATGCAGATACATCATAACCACATGCTGAAGATTTACCGAGATCTACCAAGGATGTGAGTGAGCTTAAATGTTGCTTTGGATCTTATTTCTTTTTCCCAATTTTGTTATATTATTATATTATTAATTACATTAATAAAATTTCAGGTCTGTACTCATCCACTGACCATTGTGCCATCATCTTATAAACTTGGTATAGAGAGTTGTTCGAGACGCTGCTTTTGGAGAAGACTAATGTGGAGATGATTGAGGCGGCTACATCATGACCACATACCACGAATGTACCAAAATCTGCTGCTGAGAATGTACCAAAATCTGCTGAGGCGGCTACATCATGACGTTGCTTTGGATTTCAATATTTTTCCTATTTTTGTTGGATTATTATATTATTGATTACACTGATAAAATCGCAGGTTCATACTCTTACACCGGCCATTGTGCCATAGTCTGACGAAGTTAAGCCTAGAAAGTTATTTGATATGCCTATTATAAGTCTAACGTAGAGATGATTAAGGCTTCTACATCACGACCGTGTGCCAAAGATATACCAAGATTTGTCGAGGATGTGAGTGAGCTTAAATATTTCTTTGAATTTCGGTTTTTTTCCTATTTTAGTTGGACTATTATATTATTAATTATATTAATTGTATCACAAGTTCGTACTCTTACACTGGCCATTGTGCATGTAGATAAAGGTGGGGCTCAGTCTGATGCGAATGTAGGTAGAGATCAGCTGATATGATCATTACAGCACCGTCACCTACAAATGCTTCCTAAAGCCTTCCGCCTCCAGTTAAGTCGACACATATATGTTATCCTGGCCCTAATGCTAATTCACCCTATGTTAATCTAGCGCTATTGAAAAGATAAAAGGAGTTTATGGCATTTTACAATACATTAATGATAAACAAGAATGGCTTGTACGTTTTATAGTGCTGGTAAATAGTTCAAACTTCCATTCTTATTACATATTTCTGATATGTTTGTATATGATCACATGGGTGGGATGGTCGTATTACATTTAATATGTAAGTTGGTCGTGAGTGGCTCAAATGACTTGAGACAATGACCACTTAGTTGAATAATTTGGTAATTTAATATCTTAAATAGTATTGATCCGACATGCTATTAATTGTTACAAATTATAGTCGTGGTTAATTAATTCATAGTTATATGGAAATAGCACATATATCATTATTTAGCTGCTTTAAAATTGGCTACGGAATGTGCATCTAGCAACTGGCATCGACGACAACCGTGTATGTGTATTGGTCTGCTATATTTTTGTAGGTCATATAACTCTGAAATAAGGATGAATACCATCAGTGTATTGTAACTACATGAAGTAGGGATTACTCGATAATTAAAGATATTACATGTAGAGCTATCTTCAAAATGCTTGGGTAAAAAAGCATCCAAAGGACCCTGATTGTACTAAATGTAAGTACTTTGGTGTGGCCCTTTATACAGATTAGATTCCTGATTCAGATTATTAATGTTACATTACTGGTAACACACTACCTTGGGGACTACATGGAATTACATGGACGATATAAGAAACTCAAACCTTCTACAATTTGTTTGGGATTAGTATGCGCATGACATTTTATATTTTTCTTATATTTCGTGGAATTTGTATTTTGATGTAGGTACTTATGGTTTGTCGCATCGGTAAGAAAGCATCACGTTGGGTTACGTGCTGCATAAGACTAGATATATGGGATATTTTATACAACTCTCTCTCTTATCATACGGATGTGGTTCGAACTTTTGTGTACCTACTTATACGCAAGACAACGGGATCGCGTATAGGTTGATCTCTCAAGGAAAACTAGATTCAGAAGTGTTTCTTGTGTTTGTCGTTCACGAATAAGAAATAAAAATAAAAACCTAAACTAAACACATAAAAAATAATAAATTGATTTAAACGAAGAACAATAAAAATTGAGGGTTTTGAAAAGTTTTAAGAATCAAGGGTTCTAGAGTTTCGATTCGTCTCCACGATCTCTTGGGAAAATCCAATTGATGGTTCACAACGAATCTAGGCTCTAGACCCATTAGATCTAGACAATAAATCTCATCAATATCATCATCATAAACCCAACACAATCATCATAAACCCAACAAAATCATCAATCCAATCAAGTTCCATACAATTCTTCATACATGGGGGGTTTGTTTGTTGGAGTTTTGATTATTCTAATTCAAGTAAGAAATTAAAAGAATCATAATTAATTAAAATAAACTAAATGAAGGGAAATAGAAAACTTACTATTAAACGAAGAAGAATAACAACGTCTTCATCGAAGATTCTTGAATCTAAACTATCTAAGAGCTATTCTAATTAATCTAAAAACTAGAAATTTAAAACTAAGAAATATGGAGAAGTATCAAGAGAATTGAAGCAATCCTAGGGCTTGGAAAACCCTAGGGATCCCCTAAAAAATGTTCAACTATGCTTTGAAGAAGTATGTTAAGGTATATATAGGTTTACAAAGACTTGGAGCATAAGAAACCTCCCAAAAATAGGATTCTGGGCCGCTAACGGTAGCTCTAGAGGTATGCCTAGCGGTTACGATTACCGCTAGGTGCTACGGCTAACTTCTCTGACAGGTAGTCAACAGACAGTCAACACTGGGTAACCCAGTGTCAATCAGCATACCCAGTGTTAGCTTAAATACTTCAAATCGAGGCTCGTTTTCGCTGAAACTCCACTCGTAGACCCATCCTTGATTATGTACAAACCAAAAATCTTCAAAATACCTAAAATAAACATAAAATTAATTAATTATAATTAAAATATGATAAAATAAGTTGGAGAACAGAAAATACGAAAATGTGCTCAATCTATCCAACTTTCTCCGAAATCAAAAAAAAAAGGAACTAAAATACTAACTAAAATCAAGACAAATTCGTGTTAATCAACTACCCCACGCTTTATTGGTTTGTTCGTCCTCGAACAAACGATAATCTCAAAGTATAACAAGAAAGAAAATAAGCTCAAGCAATGAGTCGTGTCATGCTACATAGATAATTTTGAAAATATAGATAATTGCAACACAAACTCAAACGCTAGACCCTTATTACATTGTCCCTCTAAAAACAAAATCATACATCCTCACAAAGGGTTATATATATATGTTTACGCTCAAAAGCACTCAAGTTCTTCTGCATGGGACGTGTATACGCAAAAATCATCAAAATACATATACAATAAATAAGAACTGAAAATCAAAAACTTCTCCATCGCGTTTAAGTGTGTAACTAACAAAGAATCAGAAAAGGTCTTTTCGGGTTGTAATGTAAGCTATTTGGACGGGTATGGAATATATAAGTCGTGTGGCTAACTCACGATCTAAAGTGATCAATAACTCACTCAACTACTCTAGTCACGAAGCAAAGTGCTTCACCTCGTTCAAATAAAACCTCACTAAACACTCATAACGTAGCCTTTATACTTCGGCTATTTCTCAACTCGTAACTCTAAACCGACTTCTAAACAAAACTACTCAAACAACGTAGAAGCCTAGGATACGCTTCTTTTTCTCTAAAACACAACTCTTGTTTCGTAAACATTAGGCTTTTAGAAAATACTCAATAACATACAAGCCTTTATAAGTGTAGGTAATGACTCAACATGATTCACCATCCTTTTTATTATTTTTTCTTAATGGACGGTGATCCTTTATTACAATCTTTCATAAATCCCTGATCAAAACTCCAAAATACAAATAACCAACAAAATAACTAACTCTTACCCCACACTTTTAATGATCGTAGGAGTGAACTCAAAAACACTCATGGCTATAGGAAATGGATTATTTGGCTATGATTGGCTCATTCGGAATTTATAGTGGCTAATATATATGGATATGTCCAGAATAAGGGTTTTTTCTGTGTCTTAACGTCATGTTCAAAGCTAACTACACACATCGATTTCAAAGAGATCTCAAAACAGAACTCACTCAAGTACATGCAATGATGATAAACACTCAGGCTACTCACTGGCTTTTGCATGGAAATTTTGACGATACTTTTAAGGTTTTGCAAAATCGTTTGCGTCCAAGTACCATTTTACAATATATAAATAATAATTTTGAAAAATTTTATGCCTTACACGCTCAAAGATAAGAACCTCAAATCATACATAGTTAACTTCAACAGGCAAGCCAGACAAACACAATTCAACGCGGGAATAACAGTTAATCACGTAAAATATTAACTACTACAATCACGAACTCAAATTGCACAATTATTTAAAAATATAAATCATCGCTCGACCATACTCCCCCCTCTAAAAATCTGGCAATCTCCTGATTGGCATAAATATATGTAAAAAAAAATCAAAAGAGGAAAGGAGTAAGAAAGCATCCTTGAAGACTAAATAGTCGAGCTGCTCCAAATAGCACTATGCAATCATCCATTCATCTCAAACCGCGTGATTGGAAATATCTCGACTAACAACCTACAAAAATAAACAAGAACACACAAAATATAATAAAATAAATAATAATAATAATAATTTTATTTTATTATTTTTTTAACGCTAACGGTAGCTCTAGCGGTAGCAGCTACCGTTAAAGCTCTCTGTTCGTTACTAGCGGTAGTTTTAGTAGTTGATCCTTGTCGTTAACGCCTTGGCGAGATGCTAACTGTAAAGTTAGCGGTAGGAGTTACCACTAGCCTACCGCTAAATCTCCAGAATTGGCGAATTCTTTGATTTTTCTGCACATCAACAAACACATCAACGCACCACAACAAATAACTTATACTTAGCTAAGAATAAGCAGAAAAATAAAAGAAAGAAAATTTAAAAGAAAAGTTAAGGAAAAAGAAATCAAATACTTGGTTTGCCTCCAAAGAAGTGCAAATTCTAGCATCGCTTGCTTGACATGTTCTACGAACGATGTTATCCCAGATCCAAGAATAAGTGACGATCGTGCCACGCCTTAGTGTTCTCCAAGAGCAAGAGCAGGCGATTAAAATCGCCAAAGCGGGCACGGAAAGCAAGTCGTAGAATAAGAGAAATTAAAACTTCAACTCGCTTTGGAGGTCAAAAAAGTGAGTAGTCGATCACCAAGAACATATCAAAAGTCAATCGGGGCATGAGGTGATCCTCTATGTTTGAAAAAATTAGGAAATCCGTCAAACAAATGGCATAACCCTCGAACATCCCAAACTCCTTCACTTCTTTGACATCCCCCTCAACGTTGTGAAAAATAATAATTGCTATATTCGGGCATAGGGGACTGGAATTCTTCTCGATTGCCTTTACCACCATCTCGGGCTCAATTTCGATCAAAGCTTCGGGTGGCACAAAAAGAGGCTCAATAATCTCATCCCTCTCCAAGTCCGGTGTCCCAACCCGTCCATTCTCACTGAGAGTAAGTAATTTTGAATTGCCATCATCTTCCGAGCTCTCCAACGACAATACTCCTACATCATTACCCAACACTTCATCGTAAAGCACATGAGGGTTGATCACAAACCAAATCTTCAATAACCTCCTCTTTATACATATCTAAATAAGCATTCGCGCTCGAGTTCTCAACCTCTAATATAGGCTTCACCACATCAAGATTCGGTAACTCGTCAAAGGTAAGCTATTCCACCTCAGCATGGATAACCGAGCAAGGATCAACATCGAGTGGGGCACTTTGATTATGTAGATCTATTGGTTGTCTTTCTCACTCGCCAGTTTTTCGAGTGAAGAAATTATTTGACCCATCATAGTCTCTATATTCTTCATAGTCTTAGAAAAGTTCCGCTTCCACTCCTCGAATTTCTCGTCTGATTCCATTAGAATGGGTGGGGTGCATTCTTCATAGCTCGGGTAGTAGGAAATCGAGTCGGGAGGGGCATAAGAGTCGTAGCTTGGATAATTCTGGATGGAGATAAATGTCTCTTGTGGCTCTTCATAAAATATCACTATGTATGCATTCACCAAATATCTCGTGGCTCTTCATAAAATATCACTGTGTATGCATTCGCCAAATATCTCGGTGCTCCACAACGACTACATACTTTGTTGGCCTTTTCATGACTCGCTATCTCGGCTTTTAGGGCTGCTATCTCTTTGGCCAATTCCTCTAACATATGGTTGTCGTGGCTCGAACCGTATGAATTGGGATATGGGTCCCATTCAGACGAATAGAACTCTCCCATGAACCCATCGTACACTTGCTCCTTGACTCGCACGTATTTGTCATGATTTTTATATATTTGGCTAGTGTTTTAGTTAGATTTGTTATTAATTTTGGTAAAAGTTGGATAGATTGAGCATATTTTCGTATTTATGTATCTCTGACTTATTTTACCACGTTTTATGTTTATTTTAGGTATTTTGAAGTCTTTCGGTGTTAAGGTGGACGAGTGTGGGCCCGCGAGTGGAGTTTCAAAGAGATTGGGCCCCGATTTGGTATTTACAGCTGACACTGGGTATGTCATCCACACTGGGTTACCCAGTTTCAGAACCCAGTGTCAACACATCCGGTCGGATTGACTGCACGATAGGTTGGACGAAACCTTCTGGACTCACATCCGATCGGACGACACTGGGTAAGACGTCCATACTGGGTTACCAGTGTCGCGCGTTACAACTCGGGTTTTGAGGAGATTTTCAGTTACGAAAGAGGATTTGAAGGCTTCAAAAGACCAAGAACTCAGCCACATTCATACACACCATCCATAATCCACCCATAGACGAATAATACCTTGCCCGGTTCGTGACAAACCGAGACGAGAAGACATTCTCGAACCTCTTGGGGCTGACAACCCAAGAGAGTTCTTGAATCGTTTTTCATTTCATCTTTCTTTTCCAATTCAGATATTTAGTTTTTCAAACCTTAGATAGACATTAGATTGATAATCGCTGCTCGGACATTGGACGTAGACTAGCTCTGATTCGTGCGCTTCCTAGTTTGAGCGTTGACAATTTACATTTCCATTCTGTTTCTTTCATTTTACCATTTCAATTTATATATCGTTTGATTATGAGTTTCTTTTTGGATTATTATGCTTTGACGTTGTTAGTTAAGTTTCATTTTATCATATTAAACTTGTTCATGATACTCTTGTGTTCGATTCTATTTTGATTGTTGATGGATTTAATTCGTTCTCTATTTTCTTGTTCAATCATGATTAATTCTTTCTTTGAGTTTGTGATATTAGATTTAGAATTTACGGGTCTAGTGTCGGGAATTATTTAGAACCATCACTTGGAATTATCGAGCATTTAATCTATACATTGGGATTGACAACCCCAACTCGTAGACTAAGTATTCGATGAAATGCCCAAGTGATCGTGGAGACGATTCCAAGGCCCTAGACCCCCATTTTAATAATCTTTTAAAAGTTGAATTTCGTTGTTAAATCTTTATAAAGTTTAATTAAAGTTCTTGCATAGAGATTGACGCCCTCTTTGCAAGATAGGTTTTTAAATATCTCATATCATAAATTCATCCCTTTTAGATATAAAAGTTTTCATAACCCCTTTGTCCGCTTGTTTAGCATAGCAATTTAGTTATTTTCTCATTCGTAAAAACAAACACAATAACAACTTTCGATTAGCCTTACTCGAGAGATTCGACTAGAGGTAACTTGCCAGTCTACGGTGACCCCATTCTCTTGTGGAGGAATTGAAACCTTTCAAAAGTAGACGTGGACTTGTTTAACTAGATTTTAATTTTGAAAGGAACACAAAAGTTCAGATCAAAATTTGACGCTGTTGCCGGAGAAGGTGAACCAAGCTTTTGTGCACCCCAATTATGTATATTTTAAATTAAAACAGTCAAGCTTGCTCGCAAAAGTACGAGGACACTTGTAGGTGGAAAGTTGACTCGAATCGTCTCTCAAGGACAACAAAATTCCGGGTCTTAGAAGTTTGTTAACGAAAACATAAATTCAATTCTTTTAGGGGGTTTTGTTTGAAAGTAATTAACAACTAAGTAATTGAAAAACAAGAAACATAAATTTAAATCCTAATTAACTAAGCTAAATTACTAACTTGAATTTAAAAGCTTATGATTAACTTATCTTAAAAAACTATGTTTACGAACTAATTAATTATCTAATAGTTACTTACTTAAAATTCTAAACTCAAATTGAAAACGTAGCGAAACTCCAAATTCATAAATGCAATCCAATAACTCAATTTGCATAAACGAACCTCAGAAGCATGCAAAAACTTAATTAACCTAAGCAATTATTAACCCTAATTACTAAGTAGTTATCTAAGCAAACCTTATTAAATCCTAAAAATGCAGCGATGATCAAGTATTATAAACGAAATTGAATTACTTCAACGGATCTCGAAAGCATACGAAAACTCAATTAACACTAAGCAAGCAATAACATGAATCGTCTAGCATAAACGAAATTAAATTGCATAAACCAAGTGCATAAATAACATCAACAAATTCGGATTTCCAATACTTAATCATGCATCAATTAAACTAATTAAAACTGAAATACTTCAACTTGAATTGATCAATCAAAACTAAGTTCATCAACCAACTCAAGAATATCAAATAAAAGCAATTACCCAATACTTCAACTATGTAAATTAAAATTAAGAAAAAAAAAGATAAGAGTACATATTAAGTCTAAGAATTGCAGAAAATTCTCAAGCTACTCCAATAAAAATGATAGATCTCGGACGGAAAAATGGGCTTGCGCAAACTCGAACGTCTTCGGGACTCGAGAACCTTGATTTATCGATCTTGATCTTCAATCTATACTAAAGGGTGTTGAAAACAAGTTTCTAACCCTAGGAACACTTTTTGGTAACCTTATAATGACTATTGTATCTTGCAAACTCGGATTAATGGTGTGGTATATATAGAATTCTGATTTCTTGGAGGACAAGTCACATAAGTCGGTTACTGGGCCCAAAAACGGTAGCACTTAGCGGTAAGGAGCTACCGTTAAAGCTATCGTTCATGTCTCTGTTGCCTTCTAACGGTGACGATAACAGTAGGGTGTGGTATCGTTAAGCCTACTGTTAGGCTCTCAGTCCTCCTCTAGCGATTGGGTTAGCGGTATGGTAACGGTGCTGACTGGCGGTAAGGCTATCGCTAGGCCCAGCCGTTAACTACCAAAAACTTGCTACTTATTCACCAGAACGCTCGATTCTCGTCTCTTAAACTTTAGTCTTCATCTCTTACGTGCTGAGCTCCTCCGGTTACTTAACTATAAGGTGAAAAACAGAGATAATTTGCCTATTTGTATTAATTAGGATTAAAATACGGTAAAAAAAGCTGGAAGTACAAATATACTATTTAAGCTTAAACTATCCAACTTATACCAAAAACAATAAGAAAAAATAACTAAATTACTAATAAAAATGAGCACAAATACGTGTTAATCAACTACCCCACACTTTATTGGTTTTTTCGTCCTCGGACAAACGATAATTCTAAAGTATAACTAGAGTGAAAATAAGCTCAAGCAAAGAGTCGTGCGATGCTACATAGATAATTTCTAAAATACAGATACAAGTCACGCAACTTCAAACACTCCACCATTATTACATTGTTGCTTTAAAGTCAAATTCATGCATCCTCACAAAGGGTAATATATATGGGTGTTCGCTCAAAAGCACTCAAGTATTTTCTGCATGGGACGTGTATACGCTCAAATCATACAAATATATGCACAATAAATAAGAACCAAAAATCAAAAACTTCTCCATCGCATTTAAGTGTGTAACCAACAAAGAATCGGAAAAGGTCTTTACGGGTTGTAATGTAGGCTCTTTGGACGGGTATGTAATATATAATTCGTGTGGCTAAATAACTCACTTAACCTATTCTAATCACGAAGCAAAGTGCTTCACCTCATTCAAAAGAAAACCTCACTAAACACTCATAACGTAGCCTTTAAACTTAGGCTATTTCTCAACTCGAAAACCGTAAACCGACTTTCGCTCGAACCACTCAAACAATATAGAAGCTCATGATATGCTTCTTTTACAACACAACTCTTGCCCTTTAAACATTAGGCTTCATAATAAAATAAACACTAAAATACAAGCCTTTATTAGCGTAGGCAATGACTCAACATGATTCACCATCCTTCTTTTTTATTTTATCCCTCTTTTATTCTTTTTTATGGGGCTTTTTTTATTTATTTTTAAATGTTCTTTCAAGGATGGTGATCCTTTATTACAACATTTCATAAATCCCTGATAAAATATCCAAAACACAAATAACTATTAAAAATAACGAACTCCTACCCCACGCTTTTAATGGTTGCAGGAGTCGACTCAAAAATACTCATGGCTAATGGAAATGGATTATTTAGCTATGATTGGCTCATTCGGAATTTATAGTGGCTAAAATTTATGGATATGGCCGGAATAAGGGTTTTATCTGTGCCTAATCGTCACTTTCAAAGCTAACTACACACAGAGATTTCAATTAAATTTTAAAACAGAACTCACTCAAGTACATGCAATGATGATAAACACTTAGGCTACTCACTAGCTTTTGCATGAAAAAGTTTTGAATTGACGCTGCTTTTAAAGTTTTGCAAAATCAATCGCGTCCAAGTACCATTTTACAATATATAATAATTTTGAAAAATCTTATGCACTTATACACGCTCAAAAGACAAGAACATCAAATCATACGTAGTCAACTTTGACAGGCAAGCTAGACAAATAAAATTCAGCGCGGGAATAACAATTAATCACGATAAATCACGTTTAAGCATTACATATCATAAATCACGAATTCAACTAAGCGTAAATTAAAATAACAAATCGCTCGACACCATCCCCCCCTAAAAATTCGGCAAACTCCACTTTGACAATAAGAACAAGTAAAGAAGAGAGAGATAAGAAAAACATCCCTGAATAACCAAAATGGTCGAGCCGCTCCATGTTGAATTTTGACACCAAATCGTCGTCTCAATTGTCGTGATTCGAGTTTGCTCGACTAGAAATTAAGAAAAACACACTAACAAATAACAATAAAAATAATAAAGTTAAACACATAGAAGTTCATAAATAAAATAGATAAAATTCAATAGTCAATTTCCCGGAGGCATATGATCAAAAGGACCTTGGTACGGCGCGTAATCCATAGAATCCGAAGGCGGTGCTGGTGGCCAATGGCTCGCCGCATCGAACCGAAATCTCGCAAAATCATCCGTCAATGAAATCAGCAGATCCTTATTTGCGTCGCCTGTCTCTCTCGCCCTACGTGCCTCCCCGTGCGCGAAATGTGCCTCCTGATGTCCCAAACGAGCCTCCTTGTGACCCAAACGAGCCTGCTCAAAAGCAAGACGCAATCCTCCCTCGCCTGGTGGGCATACCAGAAATTCTATCATAAATATTATCCCTAAATTCGGGGAATTCTCCCAAGAAAGCGGTGAAATAGGGCGGCACTGTAGAAGACGATCCGCCTGCCCCTCCATAGGACTGCTCAGCACGGGGCTCCATGACCAGCTCCATATGGAATGTAGAGGCACGATACGTAGAAGCACCTCCATCCACAACTTGAGTCGCCTCTCGACTCATATCCGCATTATACCTGACATTATCATCTGCTTGCTCAGTCCTCTCGTCCTCCTCCGAGTCCTCAACGTGTGGTCCCAGCATCGTCACCACTCGTCTCTCGCCCCTTGGCCTCCCAGGAACTCGAACAATCCTCCACTCAAACTCCAACGACTTATAGATATGCCGCACGTCATCCTCCTCAGGCGAATATCCACAAATCTCTGCTAGTCTCGTAATAAATGCACCGTGAGTCATCGGGATGGGTCTCTCATCACCAATATTTTGCACGTTCTTAATGCTTCGAATCATCAGTGGATATATCTGGACTCGTATCCCTTTCACCATGTACCATAGAGCATACAACTCATCCTTATTAATCAGCATCGTCTCTTCCTTCCCAATGATGCAACGGGCCAGAAATCGATAGGCAGCATATAGCGCATTATCCTCCACACACGTCAGGGGGTACCGAGTCATCGCCGCACTGCTCAGTGATTTGTACATATTTGTATGTGATTTTCATGTGTTTCTGCATCGTATGTTGTGTGCTTTTAGGGTGTTTAGGTTTATCTTTTTATCTTTTTTCTTCCTTTTGATGTTTTACGTCTCGTTTGGTGTTTAATGTGTTTTTACTTTATTTTATATGAAATAATCTAATTTTTCTTTATTTTAGTATTATAGCTCGAGACGACGAAGATTAGACGAGCAATGTACTGTGCTGACACTGGGTACCAGTCTGACACTGGGTTACCCAGTGTCCGAGTCATGCCGACACTAGCTGCCGATGCCCACAACCTGCGTCTGCATTGATCGACGCACCGTCGATGCTAGGTCGATGCTCAACTTAAGTAGCATCGATCCTAGTTCTGTCGATCGACGCACCGTCGACGCTCCAGCAGTTTGAGCAGTTATTTTCGGAAAATCTATAAAAGGCCGGTGGTTTTCTTCATTTTAGGAGGCTGGGATGATGGGGAAAGGTCTAGAATAATGTAGAGAACCCTTGGTTCATGTCACCTTTTGATTCACGCAAGATTAGATTTAATAGTTCGTCATTTCGTCGTTTCTATGCCATCCGACGTTCAAGATTGTTTCTCGTCATTGAAGATCGTTGGATTGCTGATGCTTTTCTAGATCATAGGTTTTTCTGCCTTTTATTTAATAGTTTTTATAGTGTAGCTTTCACTTTACTTTGATGTTGAACTTTAATAGCATAATTTAGTATAATCCTTTTACCGTTTTTCTCGTAGTTAATTTATATTTATCTTCTTAAGTAGTTTAGTTGGGATTTCTTGTTGGATTAGATATTTGTTTTTAATGACGATATTGCTCGTCCTTTGCGTTGAAATTATGCTTTTGAATATGAGGATGCTTGTTGGCTAAGTTTATCGGTCTAGTGTGCTTAGGGTTGTTTAGAACCATCGAGATTGACAACCCCGATCGTGGAGACGATTCCGGCGCACTAGACCCTTGCTTTTATTAATCATTTTGAAGCTTTTAAATTTTATTACTCGTAGATGTTAGAACACCTGAAACTCTATTTGATCGAGTGTTTAGTTTAGTTTTTATTTTTGTTTCTACATACGTAAAATCGAACACCGAAATAGTTTTCGATTAGTCTTCCTTGTGATTCGACTCGAGTCAGCTTATCGCCTACAATAGCTCCATTCTCTTGCGGACGAGCTTTTTATTTTTAAAGCAAAAAAGTTTGATTCAAAATCTGGCGCCGTTGCCGGGGAAGGCTAAAGGCTACGATTTTTGGTGTTTGCTTTTATTTGTGTGTTTGTGTTAGTATTTGTTGTTGAATTTTGTTTTGTTGAGTGTTGTGCTTTGTAGCCACATTTTGAAGACTCGAGGTTATTTTGATTGAAGATGGCGAATTATCGAGTTAGTTCACCATATAATGACCCTTACGCTCCAACTCTCGATTGTCAAGTCCCTCCATCGTATTATGACCCATATGCTCCGAGCGGTCAAGAATGGGCCCATGCTTTTGACTATCCTGGCCCATGTCCTTCATATTGCTGTAATCCGAGCATGGATTCTTATGCACCGTCTCGTGGGTATTACGATCTGGGTCTTGACGATTCTTATGCTCAATTTGACCCACCTTATCCGAACGTGAACTCATATGCTCCTACGTTTCAAGATTTCCATTCTTCGAGCTACGACGTTTACACTAGACCCACATCCAATGCGTATATTTCGAGCGGCGATCATTCCGTCACTATTTCTCAAGATCTTTTAGCCGAGATTGTGGAAGCGACTCGACGTATGGATGAATGCATAGAACGCCTCGATATTCAATTAGAGCAATTTGACAACAAGGTGTATGAGCTAGACCAACCTTGTCATGAGGAGTTGCCTTTCTTTGATATGAAAAATTCCACCTTTGTTGATGGAAATTCTAGCGTTGATGATATTTTGAATGAGGTGTGTGAAGATGTGAAATTTGTGGGTGAGAAGAAGGAGGTGGAAGTCGGCATTGTCTCTCCCATGCTTTTTGACGATGTTATACAAGACTGTGTGGGAGAGTTGCCTTCGGGTGAATTTATTGAACCTCATGTCGTGCCTCTTGATGCTTTGTACGAACATGAGAAGGAGGTGTTTGAAGAGAAAGTTGAGAAGGAGCCCGTTTGCATCTCGGGACATGCTCTTTGTGCCCGCCTTGGTGATTATCATCGCCAATTTCTACTTTTAGAGAATACCAAGGCGTGGCATGACCGTCATTTGTTTTTAGATCCGGGATGACAATAATCGTGGACGTCGTCAAGCTAGAGACGTTAAATAAAGCGCTTCTTGGGAGGCAACCCAAGCCCCTTTTAACTTTTTATATATTCTTGTGTTTTTTTTTGTGTGTTTTCAGGTCCCTTTCATTATTAAGACCCGTTGGACGATTTTCGACGCTCAACTCATCACCACAAGCGCGAATTCAGGGACGTATCTTTCTTTCTCTCACATTTACCATACTTAGTTTATTTTTTTTTATTTTATACAATGTTGACATTGTATGGTATAAGTGTGGGGGGGTTTGTCCTTGGTTTGGTTAGTAAATTTTTTTATGCTTGCTTGTGTTTGATTTGAGTCGTGTGTATTGATATTGATTGGAACCTTGACGAAGTGACATGGTTAGATGCTTTGGTTAGGATATTTAGACTTTCATTCGAACAATAATGTAATTGTGGGGAATGAAGTGTAAATAGTCTATGAAGTGTTTTGCCTCTGTTCTATTCTTGTTTCGTTCCAAAGAGTCGAATACTCTCTACTAACCCCGTTTTCAGTTAACCTCTATAGGATTTTATGTGATTTTTTTCTTTTTTATTTTGGAGACGTTAAAACTCCACGTGCGTTATTGAAGAATGTTATCAGTTGCACTTAACAATGTAAGATTGGAGTCAATGAACTCTCGCTTTTGATGTATGTATATTATGCTCATTTTGTACCTCATCTCGTTTTGTACCTCATCTTTATGGGTACCTATTAAAAAAAAGAGAGAAAAAGAGAAAAAGAAAAGAAAAAGAAAAAGAAAAGAAAAAGAAAGAATAAGTACAAGGTGAGAAAACCTTGTACGAGTTAAGTTCGTATTGTTGTTTTTATTTTTTATTTCTTAGATTATATTATTAAAGAGGTGTATTGATGACTGGGCTAGTCGGGTGACGACTTGGCGGTTTGAGCAGGGATAGACTTTGGCCGAGACATGGATGGGTGACGTACATGGAGGTCAACTCGTTACTTTTAGGTGTTCAGAAGCTAGTCTAAATCTCTTATCTCAACGTTATCGTGTCGTCCTTTTAGTTGAGTTTTTAGTCGATCTAATGCATTAACTTCTTGAATCATATGAATGCATTAGTGATTAGGTCATCGGGTAATTAGCTTTCTCTTGTCTACGTCTAGATTAGATTTTTCTTGAGGACAAGCAAAAATCTAAGTGTGGGGGAGTTGATTTGTACATATTTGTATGTGATTTTCATGTGTTTTCGCATCGTATGTTGTGTGCTTTTAAGGTGTTTAGGTTTATCTTTTTATCGTTTTTCTTCCTTTTGATGTTTTTCGTCTCGTTTGGTATTTAATGTATTTTTACTTTATTTGATATAAAATAATATAATTTCGCTTTATTTTAGTATTATAGCTCGAGACGACGAAGATTGGACGAGCAATGTACTGTGCTGACACTGGGTACCAGTCTGACAATGGGTTACCCAGTGTCCGAGTCATGCCGACACTAGCTGCCGACGCCCGCATCGATCGACGCACCGTCGATGCTAGGTCGACGCTTAGCTTCAGTAGCGTCGATCCTAGTTCCGTTGATCGACGCATTGCCTGGTCGACGCGAGCAGCCTGCGCCCGCATCGATCAACGCACCGTCGACGCTCCAGCAGTTTGAGCGGTTATTTTTGGAAAATCTATAAAAGGCCGGTTGTTTTCTTCATTTTAGGGGGCTGGGACGAGGGGGAAAGGTCCAGAATAATGTAGAGAACCCTCGGTTCATGCCACCTTTCGATTCACGCAAGATTAGATTTAATAGTTCGTCATTTCGTCGTTTCTATGCCGTCCGACGTTCAAGATTGTTTCTCGTCATTGAAGATCGTTGGATTGCTGATGCTTTTCTAGATCATAGGTTTATCTGCACTTTATTTAATAGTTTCTATAGTGTAGCTTTCGTTTTACTTTGATGTTGAACTTTAATAGCATAATTTAGTATAATCCTTTTACCGTTTTTCTCGTAGTTAATTTATGTTTATCTTCTTAAGTAGTTTAGTTGGGATTTCTTGTTGGATTAGATGTTTGTTTTTAATGACGATATTGCTCGTTCTTTGCATTGAAATTATGCTTTTGAATATGATGATGCTTGTTGGCTAAGTTTATCGGTCTAGTGTGCTTAGGGTCATTTAGAACCATCGAGATTGACAACCCCGATCGTGGAGATGATTCCGGCGCACTAGACCCTTGCTTTTATTGATCGTTTTAAAGCTTTTAAATTTTATAACTCGTAGATATTAGAACACCTCAAACTCTATTTGATCGAGTGTTTAGTTTAGTTTTTATTTTCGTTTCTACGTACGTAAAATCGAACACCGAAATGGTTTCCGATTAGTCTTCCTTGTGATTCGACTCGAGTCAGCTTATCGCCTACAATAGCTCCGTTCTCTTGTGGACGAGATTTTTATTTTTAAAGCGAAAAAGTTTGATTAAACCGAAACATTGATCTCATCCCAAAACACTCTCTCACTATAGTGATAATCTCGCTCACGTAACGTCATCCGTTCGTTAATATCAAAATAGGAATCGATCTCATCGCCTGAAAAGTTAAACTCGTTTCCTCCGAACTGGCACGACATAATATTATCTCTCATAACCTCGAACGACGTGTATAACTCGAGCATGAGCTTCTTGTAGGCTGGGTGTCTCATTCTCGCCCAATGAATGCAGTTGAGGTTCTTGATGTATCCCACAAATTTCTCGTCAAAAGGGTTGCCGTTTATAGCTTGGTCGAGCCAATAATCGATGTCAATGATCACGGGCGGAACAACGTTCCGCCTCATCAATGACCTATATAAGTCCGCCTCATCCTCGTAAACCTTAAAAGGTGCTCCAATCCTTCTCACCACATTCTTCCATCTGTTGTGCGAAGATGAGGCCATCGTATCCAATAAATTTGCTGGAATGCGACGAAAAATTCCCCAAATAACTGCTGGTCAGTATACTTAACGATAAGGCTTAGTGGTAGCCTAACCGTTACTCCGTACCGCTAACCTTAGCGGTAGCACCTAGCGGTATCTTCTTACCGTCACTGTTACAGCTAGATAATTCGTCAAGCACCTTCTGTGCCAGTTCTCCATCGACGATTATCAACTAAAAATGACTCCAATTCAACCCAAACACTATCCTAAACCTGCAATTCCCAACCCAATAGTTTAATTGAGTCAAGTTGAGCCACGCTTACCCTGAATTCGGCCAAATCTAGATCCGAGAAAGAATTCCTCGCCACGCCCATCTGTTGTTGCCGTTCTCCCGCCGAAATTAGCCGAGTTTGCCGGATTTGTGATGAGAAAGATGTTAATAATGGTAAGACGTGGTGGTGACGGGTGGTTGTAGCGATTAAGAAACTAGGGTCAGCCGTATTCTTGGCACCGTTTGCAAGTTAGCGGTTAAATAATAAAGGAATTCAATTTTGTTAAACATATAACGTTAAATACGGGCCGGGCTTCAACTGACGTTACGGTAACTCCTAGCAGTAGGGGTTACCGTTAGTCCTTATCGTTAGCTTCTCTGTTGGTGGGTAATGGTTGACTTAGCGGTTGGACTTACCGCTAAGTGCTACCGTTAGGTCTGGGCTGCAAAACTCGCGAAAAATTGAAATTGTTCGACAAGAATTAAATAATTTAGAACACACAAACTTGAGAAATAAATTTCATTTTGTATGCGAGCGCGTAATGATAAATTAACATAACAATAAATATAAAAATAAAATAACTAAAATAAAACATAAGACTCGAAGTGAACTGGAAAGTAAATATCCTAATGATTCGATTAAATTGAAAATTGCTAATCACGGCTCGCTAGGCTAGGAATATCCTAAGGGTTTAGCCACTAGATCCATAAAGTCTCTCTTCCAGCTCGGCGATCTTCTCGTTGGCGTCCTCAAGCTCCTGCTTCCAATAGTCAATATTCTAAAGATGGACGATGTTGCTTTCTTCGAGCCGGCGGATGTCAGCTTCCTTCTCCAAAACTCTCTCTCTAAGCCCGCGGATATCATTCATGAATCTCAAACCCTCGCGAAAGAAAAACCTACTAGACGCTTCCTCCATGGCTAATTTCCCCTTTTCTTTCTTAAGTACATCCTCCAAAGTAGAGATATCGCCTCCAAGATACCCTATTGTCGACATTGCATTGTCAAAATCAACGGTTTGTTGTTTAATATCCTCCCGAGCTTTGGCAAGTTCGACTTGCAGATCCTTCATGGCGCTAGATTATTGTTGGTGACGTTTCATAGTTTGATTGAAAGAAAATTAAGTTTGGAATTGAGAGGCTTGTGTATGAGAAAATCTTAAAGGAATTATCAAGTCTTGAAAGAATTATTAAAGGTGGAGCTCTAGGGGTTGAATATATATAGGTATCCTTGGGTCTTGAAAGTGGGAATCTTAATTCTTCTCCAACTTCAATTTAAGGTAGGACAATTAAACTTACCTATTTTAAATAGAACTCTTAAAAGGTAGGCAATCTAGACATGTGAGTACTTGAAAAAACGTCCAAAATTAACCAAAATAAAACTTGCCTTATAAAAAATAAATTCCAAAGAATTCCCTAATTAATTTTCCTAAAATTTACACAAAAACTGGGACGCTAGCGAAGGAGGTGTTTGAAGAGAAAGTTGAGAAGGAGCCCGTTTGCATCTCGGGACATGCTCTTTGTGCCCGCCTTGGTGATTATCATCGCCAATTTCTACTTTTAGAGAATACCAAGGCGTGGCATGACCGTCATTTGTTTTTAGATCCGGGATGACAATAATCGTGGACGTCGTCAAGCTAGAGACGTTAAATAAAGCGCTTCTTGGGAGGCAACCCAAGCCCCTTTTAACTTTTTATATATTCTTGTGTTTTTTTTTGTGTGTTTTCAGGTCCCTTTCATTATTAAGACCCGTTGGACGATTTTCGACGCTCAACTCATCACCACAAGCGCGAATTCAGGGACGTATCTTTCTTTCTCTCACATTTACCATACTTAGTTTATTTTTTTTTATTTTATACAATGTTGACATTGTATGGTATAAGTGTGGGGGGGTTTGTCCTTGGTTTGGTTAGTAAATTTTTTTATGCTTGCTTGTGTTTGATTTGAGTCGTGTGTATTGATATTGATTGGAACCTTGACGAAGTGACATGGTTAGATGCTTTGGTTAGGATATTTAGACTTTCATTCGAACAATAATGTAATTGTGGGGAATGAAGTGTAAATAGTCTATGAAGTGTTTTGCCTCTGTTCTATTCTTGTTTCGTTCCAAAGAGTCGAATACTCTCTACTAACCCCGTTTTCAGTTAACCTCTATAGGATTTTATGTGATTTTTTTCTTTTTTATTTTGGAGACGTTAAAACTCCACGTGCGTTATTGAAGAATGTTATCAGTTGCACTTAACAATGTAAGATTGGAGTCAATGAACTCTCGCTTTTGATGTATGTATATTATGCTCATTTTGTACCTCATCTCGTTTTGTACCTCATCTTTATGGGTACCTATTAAAAAAAAGAGAGAAAAAGAGAAAAAGAAAAGAAAAAGAAAAAGAAAAGAAAAAGAAAGAATAAGTACAAGGTGAGAAAACCTTGTACGAGTTAAGTTCGTATTGTTGTTTTTATTTTTTATTTCTTAGATTATATTATTAAAGAGGTGTATTGATGACTGGGCTAGTCGGGTGACGACTTGGCGGTTTGAGCAGGGATAGACTTTGGCCGAGACATGGATGGGTGACGTACATGGAGGTCAACTCGTTACTTTTAGGTGTTCAGAAGCTAGTCTAAATCTCTTATCTCAACGTTATCGTGTCGTCCTTTTAGTTGAGTTTTTAGTCGATCTAATGCATTAACTTCTTGAATCATATGAATGCATTAGTGATTAGGTCATCGGGTAATTAGCTTTCTCTTGTCTACGTCTAGATTAGATTTTTCTTGAGGACAAGCAAAAATCTAAGTGTGGGGGAGTTGATTTGTACATATTTGTATGTGATTTTCATGTGTTTTCGCATCGTATGTTGTGTGCTTTTAAGGTGTTTAGGTTTATCTTTTTATCGTTTTTCTTCCTTTTGATGTTTTTCGTCTCGTTTGGTATTTAATGTATTTTTACTTTATTTGATATAAAATAATATAATTTCGCTTTATTTTAGTATTATAGCTCGAGACGACGAAGATTGGACGAGCAATGTACTGTGCTGACACTGGGTACCAGTCTGACAATGGGTTACCCAGTGTCCGAGTCATGCCGACACTAGCTGCCGACGCCCGCATCGATCGACGCACCGTCGATGCTAGGTCGACGCTTAGCTTCAGTAGCGTCGATCCTAGTTCCGTTGATCGACGCATTGCCTGGTCGACGCGAGCAGCCTGCGCCCGCATCGATCAACGCACCGTCGACGCTCCAGCAGTTTGAGCGGTTATTTTTGGAAAATCTATAAAAGGCCGGTTGTTTTCTTCATTTTAGGGGGCTGGGACGAGGGGGAAAGGTCCAGAATAATGTAGAGAACCCTCGGTTCATGCCACCTTTCGATTCACGCAAGATTAGATTTAATAGTTCGTCATTTCGTCGTTTCTATGCCGTCCGACGTTCAAGATTGTTTCTCGTCATTGAAGATCGTTGGATTGCTGATGCTTTTCTAGATCATAGGTTTATCTGCACTTTATTTAATAGTTTCTATAGTGTAGCTTTCGTTTTACTTTGATGTTGAACTTTAATAGCATAATTTAGTATAATCCTTTTACCGTTTTTCTCGTAGTTAATTTATGTTTATCTTCTTAAGTAGTTTAGTTGGGATTTCTTGTTGGATTAGATGTTTGTTTTTAATGACGATATTGCTCGTTCTTTGCATTGAAATTATGCTTTTGAATATGATGATGCTTGTTGGCTAAGTTTATCGGTCTAGTGTGCTTAGGGTCATTTAGAACCATCGAGATTGACAACCCCGATCGTGGAGATGATTCCGGCGCACTAGACCCTTGCTTTTATTGATCGTTTTAAAGCTTTTAAATTTTATAACTCGTAGATATTAGAACACCTCAAACTCTATTTGATCGAGTGTTTAGTTTAGTTTTTATTTTCGTTTCTACGTACGTAAAATCGAACACCGAAATGGTTTCCGATTAGTCTTCCTTGTGATTCGACTCGAGTCAGCTTATCGCCTACAATAGCTCCGTTCTCTTGTGGACGAGATTTTTATTTTTAAAGCGAAAAAGTTTGATTAAACCGAAACATTGATCTCATCCCAAAACACTCTCTCACTATAGTGATAATCTCGCTCACGTAACGTCATCCGTTCGTTAATATCAAAATAGGAATCGATCTCATCGCCTGAAAAGTTAAACTCGTTTCCTCCGAACTGGCACGACATAATATTATCTCTCATAACCTCGAACGACGTGTATAACTCGAGCATGAGCTTCTTGTAGGCTGGGTGTCTCATTCTCGCCCAATGAATGCAGTTGAGGTTCTTGATGTATCCCACAAATTTCTCGTCAAAAGGGTTGCCGTTTATAGCTTGGTCGAGCCAATAATCGATGTCAATGATCACGGGCGGAACAACGTTCCGCCTCATCAATGACCTATATAAGTCCGCCTCATCCTCGTAAACCTTAAAAGGTGCTCCAATCCTTCTCACCACATTCTTCCATCTGTTGTGCGAAGATGAGGCCATCGTATCCAATAAATTTGCTGGAATGCGACGAAAAATTCCCCAAATAACTGCTGGTCAGTATACTTAACGATAAGGCTTAGTGGTAGCCTAACCGTTACTCCGTACCGCTAACCTTAGCGGTAGCACCTAGCGGTATCTTCTTACCGTCACTGTTACAGCTAGATAATTCGTCAAGCACCTTCTGTGCCAGTTCTCCATCGACGATTATCAACTAAAAATGACTCCAATTCAACCCAAACACTATCCTAAACCTGCAATTCCCAACCCAATAGTTTAATTGAGTCAAGTTGAGCCACGCTTACCCTGAATTCGGCCAAATCTAGATCCGAGAAAGAATTCCTCGCCACGCCCATCTGTTGTTGCCGTTCTCCCGCCGAAATTAGCCGAGTTTGCCGGATTTGTGATGAGAAAGATGTTAATAATGGTAAGACGTGGTGGTGACGGGTGGTTGTAGCGATTAAGAAACTAGGGTCAGCCGTATTCTTGGCACCGTTTGCAAGTTAGCGGTTAAATAATAAAGGAATTCAATTTTGTTAAACATATAACGTTAAATACGGGCCGGGCTTCAACTGACGTTACGGTAACTCCTAGCAGTAGGGGTTACCGTTAGTCCTTATCGTTAGCTTCTCTGTTGGTGGGTAATGGTTGACTTAGCGGTTGGACTTACCGCTAAGTGCTACCGTTAGGTCTGGGCTGCAAAACTCGCGAAAAATTGAAATTGTTCGACAAGAATTAAATAATTTAGAACACACAAACTTGAGAAATAAATTTCATTTTGTATGCGAGCGCGTAATGATAAATTAACATAACAATAAATATAAAAATAAAATAACTAAAATAAAACATAAGACTCGAAGTGAACTGGAAAGTAAATATCCTAATGATTCGATTAAATTGAAAATTGCTAATCACGGCTCGCTAGGCTAGGAATATCCTAAGGGTTTAGCCACTAGATCCATAAAGTCTCTCTTCCAGCTCGGCGATCTTCTCGTTGGCGTCCTCAAGCTCCTGCTTCCAATAGTCAATATTCTAAAGATGGACGATGTTGCTTTCTTCGAGCCGGCGGATGTCAGCTTCCTTCTCCAAAACTCTCTCTCTAAGCCCGCGGATATCATTCATGAATCTCAAACCCTCGCGAAAGAAAAACCTACTAGACGCTTCCTCCATGGCTAATTTCCCCTTTTCTTTCTTAAGTACATCCTCCAAAGTAGAGATATCGCCTCCAAGATACCCTATTGTCGACATTGCATTGTCAAAATCAACGGTTTGTTGTTTAATATCCTCCCGAGCTTTGGCAAGTTCGACTTGCAGATCCTTCATGGCGCTAGATTATTGTTGGTGACGTTTCATAGTTTGATTGAAAGAAAATTAAGTTTGGAATTGAGAGGCTTGTGTATGAGAAAATCTTAAAGGAATTATCAAGTCTTGAAAGAATTATTAAAGGTGGAGCTCTAGGGGTTGAATATATATAGGTATCCTTGGGTCTTGAAAGTGGGAATCTTAATTCTTCTCCAACTTCAATTTAAGGTAGGACAATTAAACTTACCTATTTTAAATAGAACTCTTAAAAGGTAGGCAATCTAGACATGTGAGTACTTGAAAAAACGTCCAAAATTAACCAAAATAAAACTTGCCTTATAAAAATAAATTCCAAAGAATTCCCTAATTAATTTTCCTAAAATTTACACAAAAACTGGGACGCTAGCGGTAGCTTTAGATATAAGGCTAACCGATAGGTTTTACCGTTAAGTTCTTATCGTCACCCCTATCTCGGTCAGTCTATAGTTTGTTGTTACCGTCAAACGCCTGGATCAGATGCTAGCGGTAGCGACTAGCGGTAACGAGTTACCTCTATGTAACCGTTAGGTCTTCAAAATTGGTGAATTTTTCATCTTTCCCTACACATCAACCTTGCATAAACGTATCATAGAAACTTTCTTGAAAACTAAATAAATAAAACAAAAATAAAGGAAAAGAAAACAAAGAAGAAAAAAAACAAACGCTTGGGTTGCCTCCCAAGAAGCGCAACTTTTAACGTCGCTAGCTTGACGCATTTCTAGAAGTTAATCTCCGGTCGAAGGTGGATCTACGAACTCCACCACTTCACAATCCTTATTTATCATCACTCCTTCACGGTAAAGCTTCACTCCATGTCCATTAACTTTAAAAGTCGTATCCTTCTTTTCATCGTAAAGAGTGACTGCTCCAAAATCGTTTAGTTCCTTGATCACGAACGGTCCACTCCATCTCGATTTCAGCTTTCCTGGAAATAATTTCAACCGTGAATTATAAAGTAACACTAACTTACCAACTAATAATTTCTTATCAATGATATGGCTATCGTGACGTGTTTTCATCATCTTTTTCTATCTCCAAGCATAATCATACGCTTCGTTTCTCATTTCCTCAAGATGAGTCAGCTCCAGTTTCCTATATTCGCCTGCTTCTCCATGGTCCATATTAATCTTGCGGATTGCCTAACTTGCTCTATGCACTAGCTCAACTAGCAGATGACACGCCTTCCCATAAACTAGCTGAAAAGGGGTTAAACCAAGCACTATCTTGTATGCAGTTCTATAAGCCCACAATGCGTCAACCAATTTCATGGCCCACTCTTTCCTATTTGGGCCTACCGTCTTTTCTAAAGTGCTCTTCAATTGGCGGTTGCTTGTTTCAACTTGTCCGGAGGTTTGAGGATGGTAAGGGGTGGCCACCTTATGTCGTACTCCGCACTTATTCTTCAATCTTTCGAATGCTCTGTTGCAGAAGTGACTTCCTCCATCACTTATTATCGTTCTAGGAACCCCAAACCTACTAAATATATTCTCTCGTAGAAATTTCAAAACGATGTCTGCATTAGCCTTGCGTGTAGGAATAGCTTCCACCCATTTGGAAACATAGTCAATGCCCACCAGGATGTACTCAAAGTCGCCGATCTTTAGAAACGGTCCCATAAAGTCGATTCCCCATACGTCGAAAATCTCCACTACTTGATTTGGCACCAGAGGCATCTCATCTCGCTTCCCTATATTCCCTGTCCTTTGACAACTGTCGCAGGCTTGCAGTATTCTTAAACATCAGCGAACAGGGTTGGCCAATTAAAACCAACCAAAAGAATCTTGAATGTTGTTTTCTGTGCCCCAAAATGCCCACCAAGGTCGTGACAGAAGTGCATAATGCTTGTCATCTCATCATCCGGAACACAATGCCTGTTCAGCCTATCCTTACATCGTTTAAACATGAAGGGGTCATCCCAGAAGTAGCTCCTGCATTTATGCAAAAACCTTTTCCTCTCTTGGTAGTTCAAGTGGTTAGATATAATATCACAAGCATGAAAATTCACGATATTCCTTTTTCCAAGTCTTGGAAGTAAAGGCATGGGAGTTGCAGTCCGACCGCTCATTAAGAGCATAAGCATTTTCATATGGAAATAAATCATCAATCATGCCTTTCTCATCATTTTCAATTACCGTCCAAGACAGGTGATCAGCCACAACATTTTCACAGCCACGTCTATCCTTAATCTCTACGTCAAATTCTTGTAATAACAAAATTAAACAAATCAAACGTGGTTTACTTTGTGGCTTAGCAAATAAATGGTGTAATGCAGCATGATCAGTATGCACAATCACTTTAGCTCCCAAAATATAAGACCGAAGTTTATCTAAATAGAATACGACTGCTAACAATTCTTTTTCAGTGGTTGTATAGTTACGTTGGGCATCATTAAGCATATAACTTGCATAGTAAATAATCGTAAGCAACTTATTAACACGTTGCCTTAGAACAGACCCTACAGCTTCGTTAGACGCATCATACACTATCTCAAATGGTAGGGTCCAATCAAGGGCAACAACAACTGGTGCTGATGTAAGCTTTTCCTTAAGGGTTTCAAACGCATTCATACAAGCTTCATTAAACACAGACGGAGTATCTTGAGATAACAATTGACAAAGAAGACGACTAATTTTTCAAAAAATCTTTAATAAAACGCCTATAAAACCCTGCATGCCCAAGAAAACTCCGTACTCCTTTAACATCACGAGGGGGAGGAAGAGTTTCAATAACATCAATCTTTGCCTTATCTATTTCCAACCCTCTACTAGAAATAACATGACCTAGCACAATGCCACTTTTAACCATAAAATGGGATTTCTCCCAACTTAATGTAAGACTTTTCTCTATGCAACATTCTAATACTTTAGTCAAATTGGATAAACAAGTTTCAAATGAATCACCGAATATAGAAAAATTGTCCATAAATACTTCCAAAAGTCATCAATAAAATTAGTAAAGATGGAAAGCATGCACCTTTGAAACGTTGTTGGAGCGTTCCATAAACCAAACGGCATCCTCCGGAATGCAAATATGCCAAAAGGGCATGTGAAGGTAGTCTTGCTTTGATCCTTCGGGCCTATAGCCACTTGACAATAACAAGATAGGTCATCCAAGAAGCAGTAGAATTCATGTTCGGCTAGTTTGTCGAGAAGTTGGTCAGTCTGGTTGGGACAATTTCGCATTTTTCATTCTCAATTATGGTGATGCCTCCTTTCTTGGGAACTACATGAACCAGGCTCACCCATTTATTGTCAGAAGTTGCGTAAATGATCCCTTCTTATTTCAACCTCAAAACTTCTTTCTTGACCACTTCATACAATGTTGGCGTCAGTCTTCGCTGGTTGTCTCTTACCGGTCTTGCATCAGGTTCTAACTCTATCTGGTGCATGCAAGTGGCAGGACTGATTCCTTTTATATCGCTAATAATCCATCCTATGGCTTCCTTGTTTTTGCTTAGCACCTCAGTTAATTCTTTTTCTTCATGTTCTTTTAATCCATAGTATATGATGACAGGTTTCTTGTTGTTGGTTTTGAGAAACACGTATTTCAAATGTCTTGGTAGTGGTTTTAACTCCACTTTAGGCTCTAGCTCTGGCGCGTTAGCTATTTCCTATAATTACTAATCAAAATCTTCTGTAATATTGCTCAAGTCAACTTCTAGTATTTCTACCACCCTCCTTAAAAATTCAGCGTCGTCCTCGTTGCCTAAATCGTCCAAAACAGTGATTCTTTTAAGCTCGTGGATGCAAGATGCAATGGGATCAAAGAGAACAATCATCTTGCCTAGCAGGGATAGGAGTGTTTTGAATATCCTTTAGAGAAAACGTCACTGATTCATCCAAGATGGTCATTGTCATCCTTCCTTTGTGAACATCAATCAAAGTGTGGGGAGTAGACATAAACGTGCGTCCCAACAAAATAGTATGCTCCTTGCTCTCAATCGGTACCTCAATGTCCAAAATCATAAAATCGATCGGTATCACTAGCTCTCCAACCTGCACTAAAACATCTTCAGCAATCCCCAAAGGTTGCCGTATTGAACGATCGGCTAACTGCAGTCGCATGGTCATTGGTTTCAGTGTTCCTAGATCAAATTCTCGATAAAGTGAGTAAGGCATTAGGTTAATCCCTGCCCCAAGATCCAACATTCCCTTTGCTGTTTGTCCATTGGATAGTAATGCAGAAACTTCCAGGGTCCTATTCCTCAGGTGGCAATGGTTTCTTGAAAACTACGTTAACTTCTTTTGGCAATTGCACATGCTGATTTGTCGCCATGCGTCTCTCCCTTGAAGCAAGTTCTTTGAAAGACTTCACGTAGGTGTTTTGCATGTAATTGTGGTGTTTTTCTAGTGTTTTTAATTAGGATTTTATGTTAATTTTAGTAGTTTTTTAGTCGAGTTTTGTTAGGTTTTCACTTGTTTTCTCGTTTTGTTGTTCTTTTCGTGTTACTTGTTGATTTTATACTTAAAATGGTTAAATGAGTTCAACTAATTTGTGGATGGGGGTTATTTGTGTTAGGTTTTGACAAGAAGGCAAAAAAGAAGGTGAAAATTGGCCCTTGGCTCGATTTGGCTCGAGCCAAGGCGAGTCCCGCGCACAGCTGCTCGGCCGCTGCCGAGCGCTGCCGGCCACGCCCGCCTAGTCCCACGCGCAGCTGTCGGCCAGCTCGCCTAGTCCGCGCGCTGCGCGAGTCCCGCCCGCAAGCCCGCGCGCAACTGCCGAGAGCTGCCGAGCATGTCCGCCCACGCCTGCCGACGCTGCCGAGAGCTGCCGAGCATGTCCGCACACGACTGCCGAGCGCTGTCGATCGACTGCCGAGGGCTGGCTCGACTGCTTTCCAGAGAGTGGCCATCCTGCCGAGAGCAGTCGATCGACTTCCGATCCAGTCGATCGACTGCGCGCTGCCTGCCGAGATGCTGCCGAGCAGCCGGCAGCCGCTGTCCGCCGCACGCCTGCCGACAGCGACCGAGCCACCTGCCCAGCGCCGAGCCATCTTGCCCATCTCCGAGCCATCTTGCAATTTTGCCGAGCCAATCGAGCCCAACTCGACCCAAATGGTCTATTTTGACCATTTTGGGTCAAATTTGGTCAATGCATGGAAATCCAAGCTCATATGTCATAATTGACCCATTTACCCCTAATTAACTTGTATAAATAGAACCTCTCTTTCATTTTGTAAAAAACCTCCTCCCAACCCAAGCTTGGGTTTGGGACTTAATTTCTCTCTCTAGATTTAATTTTCAAGCTTTGCCTTGGGTTTGTAAGCTCAAGAAGGATTCAAGTACTCCCTTGGATCTTTAATTCCTTGCAATTTCAATCAAGCTTTTGGATTCTCTCTTTAATTCTAGTAAGCTTTCTTTTAATTTCTTGCTTTGTTCTTCATTGTTTTATGCTTTTTGCCTTAGGTATTAGAAGTTGTGCTTGATCTTGTGAATTGGCTATGAATCCTAGTTGAGTGAGACATCTAGATCATAGATCAAGTCCTTGATTTGTTTAATTTCAAGTAATTTCATATGTTTCATGCATTTTTCTTCATTTCATGCTTTTAGCCTTAGCACCTTGAATTCATGATGAAACATATGAATTGGCTATGGAATCTAGATGAGTGACACATCTAGGTCATAGATCGGCTCTTGGATCGTCTTGATTTTGAGTTTTTCACATGCTTTATTTGCAATTTTATTTTTATGCTTTGTTTCATGCTTAATCCTAGATCTAGGCTTTGTTTCTTGTTATTTTTCTTAAAGTTTCAAACTTTCATGTCAACTTGCAATGCTCTTTCTATCCATGCTTTCAATTTTTGCTAATTTGCTTTATTTAGGATTTTATGCATAGTTGTACCTTGTGCTTGCATGCTTGTATTTGGTGAAACATTGCATTTTCTTGCTTGTTTTCATTATTGCTTTGCATTTTCTATTTGAGGCATACGACGAGGCATTCTACCCACTTGCAATTTCAATTCCTAGGATAGTTAGCTATTTTATTTGCTTTATTTTCATTTCCTTTTTATTTTCCAAGCTTGAAACACCTTGAAACTTGCAATTGAATCGAATTCCGATAATACCAAGCCAATGAACCCGTTGATTCATTTCAACACCACAAAAACTACACTTCGAAATGGCGCCGTCGCCGTCGGAGGAGGACTCATTTTCATTTTCGGATGACTTTAACTCTCTTGATCCTTTGCCTTTTACTTCAAAAGAGTCTTGCGAAGAATGGGTATATATGGAATTCGTCAAGGAAAGGGTCGAACGGGTTTATATTGAGAATTTTGTCAATGAGGACGTGGTTTGCCCGGATGTCGATATTGAAAGATGTTGTGTTGATGAACCCCTTGCTCTTGATGATAAACTCCTTGTTCTTAATGATGAGTTCGTTGTGCCTCTATGTGACCCCGGTTTGTGCATAGATGATTCTCGATGTGTCGTTGAGGGCACCGACATATTGTTGGCGGGGGAGGTGGCAATTATTGATAAACCAATTGGAGAGTTTAAAGATTTTCTCGGAGTGGAGATTATCGATGATGGGTTGGGAGTCGATTCCATCGAGAAGCTTGAAGATTTTCTTGGGGTCGAGATCGTTGATAACAAGACTGGAAGACTTGATGATTCTTTTGAGAAAAAAGAGGAGTACAAGTCGATCACTATCTTGGCTAACTCGAATCGAGGGGAAGAGGGGAGGTTGGATGAAATGCTTAAAGTTCTTAAGAGTGCGATTGGGTGGAAACCCGGAGTGGTTGAGAGAGTTAGCCCGTTGAATTCAAGTCTTGATGAAATGGTGAGAGCCGGAAATGGGAGGTTGTTTGAAGTTCTTAAAATTCTTAAGGGGGATATTGGTTGGAGACCCGGAGTGATAAAGGGAGCTAGTCCTTGGGCTTACTTGCATAAACTTGTTTTGGAGGATGATGCCACACCACCTCAAGAATTTCAAAGGCATTTGACTCCAGATTTCAAGGAGTTTGTGGATGACGAGAGGAGGATCGAGGACGAGAAAGGAAAGTGGATGGCCCCGAGGGATAAAACGGGATGGAGGATGTTGGTCGAATTTGAAAAGTTAAATGCGGCTACCAAGAACGATCGTTTCCCTCCCCGTTGCTCGACCACGTGTTGGAAAATATACCCGGCCATTACTCTTTTTGCTTTTGGGATGAGTCCTCGGGTCACTTCAAAACAATAATTCCACCCGAGAATCGACCATGACGACTCCTATTTGCCCGATGAAAACACTAACCGGCCACTATTCTTTTCACTTCCTAATTGAGTCATCGGGCCACTACAAAACCACCATTCCACCCGAGGATCGAGCCGAGATGAGTTTTGGTTGTCCGCTTGGAACGTTTGCTTTTTGGCGGATCTTATTTGAGCTATGCAATGTGCCAGGAACGTTCCAACGAGTGGATCCTCCCGACAAGGAGGAGATTGTATTGGTGGACCCTCCCATGATCTTTCCACCTTGATAAGAAAAAGGGGAGTACGTCAAGCTAGTGACGTAAAACAAGCGCTTCTTGGGAGGCAACCCATGTTCTTTCCATTTCTTTCTTTATTTATTTATTTTATTGAAAAATCCAAAAACATTCAAAAATTCAAAAATCCAAAAAACATTTGAAAAATAAAAAAAAAAATATTTAGTTGAGTTCATGTACATATTTCCTTGTGTTTTTGATTTTGAGTGATTTTCTTTTCTAGGTTTTGTTTTTCGACTCCAACCATTGGGCGATTTGATAAGATTGATAGCGATCGTGGAGCCGGGAGAAGCTAGCCATGCTCGTTTTTGCTTGGATTGCTTAGATGCCTAGGTGGACCCCACCGAGCTCGACCTAAACTCGCTCGGTTGAGGAAGTTTCTATTCACCCTCCTTTTACTTGATTTTCATTAAAATGCATGAGGGCATTGCATGGTTTAAGTGTGGGGTGGGTAGGTGGTTAGGGTCCGGTTTATATCAAGCATGATTTGTTGTTCTTAACTCGAGCCTTGGCGAAGTGACGCATTCTTGGCGAAGTGACGCTTACTATTTGCGCATTTATATGGTTGAGTCGATTTTTGTGTCTTTTGAGTCGTTATTACATTGTTGAACAACTCCACATGCTTGGAAGTTTGAATAGTTTACTTGTCGAGTTTTTGCATGTTTATGGCCTCTTGTGACATGAAAGTTTGAAACTTTAAGAAAAATAACAAGAAACAAAGCCTAGATCTAGGATTAAGCATGAAACAAAGCATAAAAATAAAATTGCAAATAAAGCATGTGAAAAACTCAAAATCAAGACGATCCAAGAGCCGATCTATGACCTAGATGTGTCACTCATCTAGATTCCATAGCCAATTCATATGTTTCATCATGAATTCAAGGTGCTAAGGCTAAAAGCATGAAATGAAGAAAAATGCATGAAACATATGAAATTACTTGAAATTAAACAAATCAAGGACTTGATCTATGATCTAGATGTCTCACTCAACTAGGATTCATAGCCAATTCACAAGATCAAGCACAACTTCTAATACCTAAGGCAAAAAGCATAAAACAAATGAAGAACAAAGCAAGAAATTAAAAGAAAGCTTACTAGAATTAAAGAGAGAATCCAAAAGCTTGATTGAAATTGCAAGAAATTAAAGATCCAAGGGAGTACTTGAATCCTTCTTGAGCTTTCAAACCCAAGGCAAAGTTTGAAAATTAAATCTAGAGAGAGAAATTAAGTCCCAAACCCAAGCTTGGGTTGGGAGGAGGTTTTTTACAAAATGAAAGAAAAGGTTCTATTTATACAAGTTAATTAGGGGTAAATGGGTCAATTATGACATATGAGCTTGGATTTCCATGCATTGACC
>BMAC01000681.1:183058-220049 GCA_014905375.1 Phtheirospermum japonicum | reverse complement strand
TTCTTCTTAGTCCTGACGAATTTTCAAGAGTGCTTTTGGCCATTTCAGCCATCATCGTTCTCAATTCTTTCATATCGTCTCGAACTCCCTTCATTTCCTCCTGAACATGTGTGAGGCCGTCTCGGTTCCGAATAGTTTCGGCAACTTGGTTCTGTTGCCAGACTAAAAGTTGATCAGTCGACTGAACTGTAGCAGGTGTTTGCATGTGTGGTGGTCTCTGCCCCGAATGTTGTTGATTCGAATAGTGCTGGATGGCGTTGACGTCCCCTCGTTGTTCGTTGTTGAACGGGCACATATCGGCTAAATGTTCGGGGGATCCGCATTGGTGACACATCGCATTAGTCTTCTTCGAAGAAACTTGACTTGCTCGCTGGGCTCTCGATGCTTCTAATTCTTCATTAAGTACTTCCCTAATCATCTCCTTGATCGTTTGACCATCTCTCACCAAAACCTTAACTCCTTCTTCTTTATCTGTCTCGGTGGTGGAAACTTCATTTACTTTCAATTTACGAGGTCGTGAGTTGGTTTGTCTAGATTTCTCGCTTTGTTTCTCCAACACTCGTTTTGCCTCGAGGGCCGTTAAATCACCAAAGTCTCCTCCGGCCGCTATTTCAACTTCACTTTTCCCCATGTTCAACAAACCATCAAAGAAAAATTGATTAACCATCTCGGGAGAATAGTTATGGTGTGGGCATGCTTGTAAAAGTGTCTTGTAGCGCTCCCATGATTCATGAAATAATTCCCCCTCCAACTGTTCAAAGGTAGCGATTTGCCTCCGAAGTTGCCCCGTTGTCTGTGCCGAATAATATTGATTTAAGAACTTCTCGCTTATCATCTCCCAATCAGTTAACGATCTTGGTTCTAAGGACAGTAACCATGTCTTCGCCTTGTCTTTCATGCTATAGGGGAAGCAAATCATTTGCATCTCCTCCCGGTTAAGACCATGACCTACAAATCTGCCCACTTCATCGATAAAGTAGTTCAAAAACGCTAAAGGGTCTTCGTGGGCATTTCCGTGAAAAGTCGGAAGTAAATTAATTTGATGCGGTTTAATCTCTACTTCCCTTGCAGTCGGGCCAAGTACAATAGCAGACCCATAAAGCACAACCTTCGGACGTGCCAAATCACGCTGTCTAGGTGGTTGAGCGTGTCTCGGTGCTCTCTCTTGATGATAAGCAGCATAATCTCCTTCGTAAGCTCGGTCATCGAACCATTCATCTACAAACTCTCGTCGAGGGATTTGTCTGTCAGAATAATCGTCACGTATTTCTTCATCACGTTGAGCGTTCCTTCCTCTTAGTTGTAGCGGGACCCGATTGTTTGGTGGTTGATTGTATCCTCCAAAGTATCGCGGCTCGCTTCCATACTCTCCCCGATGTCTTTGTGGAGGTTGGAAAGGTAACTCATTTTTTAGTGCATCAAACAATTCTTCGTGCCCGCTTCCATGATTAGATCGTCTCGCCATGGATTTGGGAATCTCGTCGCACACGGAATCAGTTGCTGTTGAAGAATCGTCCTCGGGAATAAAAATGGGTCTTGGTCTTGGTGGATTTGAACGGTGAATGTTGTCAATGAATGGTACAAGGTCGCGTTGAAGTGATCGCCTTCCTTGCATAAACTCAACAACACGTCAACGTACCAAATGGAAAAAACCAAGTGCGAAAATATAAATAATAAAGAAAAGAAACTAATAAATCAAAAAGAAAATGAAATGAAAAACATCCTAAATTCCTACTCGTTGCTTCCCCGGCAACGGCGCCAAAATTTTGACTCAAACTTTTGTGCACCCCGTTTTAATAAATTAATTTAAAAGCACGTTAGTTTGCTCGAAAGTGTACGAGGTAACTGTAGGGTGATGAGTTTGACTCGAGTCGTATCTCTCGAGGAAACAACTATTCGGTCTTTTCGATGTTTTTCTCAAATTACGAACTAGAATAAAATACATGTACAATTGGGGTTTTAAAAGTTTTTGAATTGATCATTATGAACTAAAGCAATAATTAAACTAAAACTAATTAAACTAATTATTCTAACTAGATTATCATCTACGAGCAATAATTTAAACTATCAAAAGTAGGCAACCATAAATCAAACCTAATTAACGAATCTAAAAGCATGAGCATAAGAAGTTAACACTAAGCAATTGAATCATACGAATCTAAGTACGAATAATTAAACATAAATCGACTTGCATAAATAAACTAAATTAAACCAATACCCAATATTCAAGCATGAAACAATTAAACTAATTAAAACTATAATTAAATAAGAAATTATCTAAACAATTAACTACGAAATTATCTAAGAGTTCAGAAATACTTATTGAAACTAAGGAAATCAATGAAAAGCTCCAGCTATTCCAGAGTTTGAACGTTGATCTTGGTTGAAGATTGAGTTCCGAATGCGAAATTGAAGTCTCGGACTTGTCGCTCTTCGATCCTTGATCCTCGTCTCCAAATCTCGTTATAAGATGTGGAATTATTGTTGTTGTACGCTAAAATACCCTAGGATATCGTCTCTCTGGTGGCTCCCCTCCCACAATCCGAAACAATGAGGGTTTATATAGATATAACAAGTCTTGGCGCGCAAGAAACCCTAAAATCCGAATTCTGGGCCGTCGCGTCGACGGTGCGTCGACGTAGCGTCGACTGACGTGCGCTGGTGCTCGACAGGACTCGGCAGACTTGGTCAGCAGGTGTGCGCGTCGGCTGGGCAGGTGCGTCGACATCGACGCTTCAGCAAGTTGCGTCGACAGTGGTGCGTCGACATCGACGCTTCAGCAAGTTGCGTCGATAGTGCGTCAATGCTGCGTCGACTGACGCGGATCATGGCTCGCGTCGACGGTCGCGTCAGTCGACGCGACTGCGTGTCTGTCTTCAATTCTCGATCTTTTGCTACTCATTTCACCAGAAAGCTTGTTCTTCACTTCTTGAACATCGAACCTCGTCTATTACGCGTTAAACTCTTCCGGTTACTTAGCTGTAAGGTGAAAAACAACGAAATATCACCTACTTGCATCAATTACGATCAAAATGCAGTAAAATAAGGTGGAATTATAAAAATACGAGATTAAGCTTAAATCGTCCAACTTATACCAAAAACAAATAGAAAAACGTACTAAAATACTAATAAAAACAAGGACAAATATACTCTAATCATTGGACCAGACTGACCAGTACTTTCGGTCAGATCTTCCTCTAAAAGCAAGGCCTTATCTCCTCTATGAAGGAGATTACACTGAGCTGATATCTAGAAGAGACCCTTGGGAAAATCATTAGAAGATCAGCTCAGGATAAGTCAGGACTGTAGACCTGACCTGGGATAATAAAAAGGAGGTAAGGTCAACGTGATCCTAAAGAGAGGATTGATCAGGCTTCCTTAGAAGGCAGGGCTGGTAAAAGAATTAAGCTGACCTGGTAGAGATTTCCAGGACCCAAATGGTTGAAAAAAGGAGATCAAGACAGTTCAGGCTTGGGTAAGGTTTAACCAGGCTCCCCCTAGAAAACATGATCGTCCCGAGGTGGACAGAATTGAAGGAAGAGCAGGACCAAGGAAGACCCGGTCTCCTGACCCCCTTTGAGGAGGATAAGTGGGACCACTTGTCAGAATTTGTTGCCTTAATGGCCCCTGATTCGCGTCCCTTGTTCCCGAGATCCCAGAAAGGGTCCCCACTGGGAAAAACTATAAATATCTCAGCCCCAAGGCTGAGGGAGGTGGGTTCTTCTTTTGTGCATTCCTTCTTTACTTCCTGGAAAACACCTCATACGCTTTCTGACTTAAGCATCGGAGAGGTTTCCACCGGAAAAACACCGGTGGTCCTTTCTAACTTGTGTTTGTGGTACAGGTTAGGAAGAAATCTAATTTTCAGGCAGTATCATATTTTGGGGTGAAACAATTGGCGCCGTCTGTGGTAAATCGATCAAGCTAAGACGTGAGACTTTTCAATGGCTTCAGATGGTCAGCGACAGAACTTGGTAGGGGATCTCGGCGGAACCCCCAGCTTCACTGCGCCGTGGGGTATGCCCAGGTCGGCAGAGACGTCGACGATGGGACCAGAAGGGATAGCGCCGTCGGCAGCGGCTGCGCCGGGCACTACGCCACCCCCACTTGGTAGATTTGTGCCAATTACTGGTGGTTCATTCAATGAATCATTTCTCATGCAGCTCTCGGAGCTCATTGGCAAAGCCATGGAGATGGAGGTAGAAAAGAAGTTTGCAGAGATGTCGACGCCGTCATCCAATGCACCGCCAGCTAGGACTGTGCCGCTGACAGAAACTGAACCGCTGCGTGGTCAGCGCACTGATCATATCCTCCTTCAGGATAGAGAAGACCTCTCCACTTCCGATAGTGAGACGTCGAGCCAGGCTAATCTGGGCCTGGCTGCGTAGATGCAAAGCTTGTAGAAGGAGGTGCGAGAATTCAGGAAGAAGATGGCAGGCGCAAGCATGGTGCCAGCGCGGAGAGGTAAGCCTTTCACGGAAGAAGTCATGCGCGACGATGTGCCGGCTTCATACCGATCTTTAGGCTTTGAATACAATGGAACCACAGATCCGCGGGACCATCTCAGCCACTTTGAAATAGAAGTGGCGTTGCATAAATTATCGGATGCTGTTATGTGCCGGGTCTTCCCGATGACTTTCACCAAGTCGGCACAGCTCTGGTTTAGCCAGTTGCCACCACGCTCTATCAGCAACTTTGACGAGTTCAGTTTGGCCTTCCTGCACCAGTTCACCAGCTGCAGGAAGTACCAAAAGATGCCACTCGAACTGTTCAGCCTAAAGCAGAAGGAGAACGAGAGCCTACGTGCTTATATCAACAGGTTTACAAAGGCGAAGCTAGAGGTGCCTTCTGCATCAAAAGATCTCCTTATGAACGCACTAGCACAGGGCCTTGGACGTGGGGAATTTTTTTAGTCACTGGTGGTAAAGCCAGCTCTGAAATTCGGAGAACTCTTGGAAAGGGCTGAGAAGTACATCCATCTAGAGGAAGCCCTGAAAATTAAAGACGAAGGAGAGAAGAAAAGGGAGATATACGAAAGGGAGAAGAAAGCGTCGATGAAAAGGTCTAGGCCAGACCTGCCTGGGGGACGACCTCGTTTTGATAAATACACACCCTTGGCAACCCCCCAGGGGGAGATCTTGCAAGCGATTGAAAGGCACCCAGATCTCAAATGGCCCAGAACCTACTCGCAGAAACCAAGGAAAGAAAGATCGGATCGATTTTGCAGATATCATAATGAGTATGGGCACGACACCGATCAGTGCACCCATTTGAAGGATGAGCTGGAGAGAATGGTGCAAGCTGGGCACCTGAAAGAATATGTACGAATACGGAAGGAAGAGCCCAGGTCCGGCTACCGCAACAGCAATCGACCTCAGTCGAGTAAGAATGAGCAGGATAATAGGCGAAATGGGGAGAGAAGGAATGAGCTGAGCCAGGCCGTTCGAGGGGAGATTCAAATGATTACTGGGGGAGAATGGGATGAACATTCCAGACATACCCAGAATAGTTACGTTCACACAGCTCGAGATCTCGTGAGGAAAGGAAGGGAGGTAGGGCAAGTGGCCCCGAGTCCAGACGTCTGCTTTGGGTCAGAAGATGAAGATGGTATCCTGGACCCCCACATGGACGCTTTGGTAATCACGGCCACCATAGCTAATTACACTGTCAGACGCATTTTTGTGGACACGGGAAGCTCAGCAGATATCATGTTCTACGATTGCTTTAAGAAAATGGACTTGGATATGGAACTGGAGGAAGTTACGACTTCTTTGGTTGGATTTGCAGGAGGGGCGCTAAAACCTCTTAGAGCAGTTAATCTTCTAGTCACGCTAAGGGATGAGCCGTTTAGACAGACCAAGACTGTTCGGCTCTTGGTGGTAGATGTACCCTCTTCCTACAATGTGATGTTAGGAAGACCTTCCTTGAGTAAATTTCAAGTTATAGTTTCAATATATCATATGAAACTGAAATTTCCCGCTCATGATGGAGTAGGTGAAGCAAGAGGAGATCAGTACACGTCAAGGCAGACATATGTAGAGAGCATTAGGCGTAACGAGGAGAGCGCAAGAGAGTTCGGATAAAACAACCTAAAATAGACCTGGTTTGAAGAGAGGAAGGGCTGATGCTAGTAGAGGTAGTTCCGGGGGACGAGAGCAGGGTTCTCTGCGTGGGAACGACTCTCAATCCAGAAGTGATGACAGATCTGGTTGCACTATTAAGGGACAGTGCAGATGTATTTGCCTGGTCTCCTCAAGACCTGGTGGGGATTGACCCAGAGGTGGCGGAGCATCGCCTCAACATTAGCCCTCATATGAAGCCGGTTAAGCAGAAGAAACGTAACTTTGGGCTAGAGAAGGAGGCCATCACTGAAGCTGAAGTAGAAAAGTTGTTGAAAGCTAAGCACATTCAGGAAATAAAATTTCCTGAATGGCTTTCAAACGCTGTGTTGGTTCCAAAAACTCAGGAGGACTGGCGTATGTGTATCGACTTTCGAGACCTCAATCGGGCCTGTCCAAAAGATCACTACCCTCTGCCAAGGATCGACCAGCTGGTCGACTCTACTTCTGGTTGTGAGATCCTGAGCATGATGGATGCCTCACAGGGTTATCACCAGATCAGGCTCTCGAAAGAGGACTGGAAGTGAGTTAGCTTTATAACCCCAAGAGGGACATATTGTTACGTGGTCATGCCGTTTGGGCTCAAAAAAATGCGGGCGCCACATACCAGAGATTAGTGGATAAGATGTTTAAGAGCCATCTCGGACGAAACATGGAGGTTTATGTGGACGATATGCTAGTAAAAAGCGTAAAGGCGGCATCGCATGTGGATGACCTGAAAGAGACCTTTGATACCCTAAGGAAATATAGAATGAAGCTCAACCCTAAAAAATGTGCATTCGGGGTCAGAGCTGGCAAGTTCCTGGGGTACATGGTCACGGAAAAGGGTATTGAAGCTAATCCCGAGAAGGTAAAGGCCATTATGGATATGCAGGCACCAAGAAATGTTAAAGAAATGCAGTGCCTAGCAGGTCGAATCAATGCCTTAAGCCGATTTGTTTCCCGATCCGCAGAGAAAAGCTTACCATTCTTTCAGGCCTTGCGAAAGAAGGCCAAATTCCAGTGGAACAGTGATTGTGAGGAGGCGTTCAAACTACTGAAGGAGCATCTGGCTAGCATGACCTTGCTCACTAAGCCTGTTCAGGGAGAGCCTCTAATATTGTATTTATTGGTGGGGCAGCAGGCGGTCAGCTCTTTCCTACTCCGGGAAGAAGGCAAGATACAGAAGCTGGTCTATTACTGGATCAAGGTCTTTCATGATTTCGAGACGAGGTATATGGAAATAGAGTGAGCGATGCTAGCTCTGGTGGGTACAGCTCACAAGTTGCGCCCATACTTTCTTTCTCATAACATAATCGTGCGGACAAACCTACCATTGAAATCCATCATGGATAAGCCAGAGGCGTCGGGGAGGCTGGTCAAATGGATAATTGAGCTTAGTGAATTTGATGTTGCGTTTGAGACCAGGACGGCCATTAAGTCCCAGGCACTAGCTGATTTTATGCAAGAAATGACCAGCTCTCCCGATGAAAAGAAAGAGTGGGCAATTTTTATGGATGGCTTTGTAGGAAGTCAGGGTTTTGGGGCTGGAGTAGTTTTGATTGACCCAGTTGGTGTAGCCACTAAGTATGCCATACGCCTGAATTATGCTCTGTCTAATAATGCGGCCGAATATGAGGCCCTCTTGAGAGGAGTCCAGATGGCCAAGGATCTGGGGGCAGAGCAGGTATGCGCAAGGGTGGATTCTCAGCTGGTTTGCAAACAAATAAGCGGGGATTTTGAAACAAGGGAAGAGAATATGAAGAAATACTTAGCCAAATTCAAAGAGTTGGCTAAAGATATGAAAACTTTGACAGTTTTACAAATCCCTCGAGAAGAAAATGGAAGAGCAGACTATTTGGCCAAGATCGCAAGTTCGGCCGTAGACTGCCAGGAAAGGACAATAACACTACTAAGAGCGGACGCAGAGTTTGGTATAGAGCAGATCTGTTTGGTAAATGAAAGAGACGATTGGCGCTCTCCTATCATTGCTTACTTAGAAAAAGGAGAATTTCCAGTGGAAAAGAGAGAAAGAGCGAAAGTAAGAGTCAGATCTGCTCGTTTCTATTTGATCAAAGGAACTCTGTTTCGGTGTGGGTTTGGACGACCTTTGTTGCGATGTCTGAGTTTAGAGGAGGGCACGCACGTCCTCAAAGAAGTTCACGAAGGCTGTTGTGGTAATCTGATGGGGGCAAGGGCCCTGGCTAGTGAAATATTAAGAGCTGGCTACTTCTTGCCATCGTTGAGGAGAGAAGCCGAGGACTTCGTAAAAAAGTGTGAAAAATGTCATAAAATGTCTCCCTTGACTCACCAACCAGCGGAAGAAATGATGACAATGAGTTCTCCTTGCCCTTTTGCGAAATGGGGGATCGACCTGGTTGGTCCATTTCCAATGGCTCCGGCTCAAAAAAGGTTCATAATTGTAGCCATAGACTATTTCAGCAAGTGGGTTGAGGCGGAAGCTCTGGCAAAAATAACAGAAGAGGCGGTGATGGGCTTCATCTGGAAAAATATTGTATGCTGCTTTGGAGTGCCAAGGGTGATGATATCGGACAATGGTACCCAGTTCATGGGAGCCAAAATTAAAGCTTGGTGTACAAAGATGAAAATTCAGCAGCATTTCACATCTGTCTACCACCCACAAGCAAATGGCCAGGTTGAGGTGACTAATCGCATCCTGGTGCAAGGGCTCAAATCACGGTTGGAGAAATCTAGAGGGAAATGGGTAGAAGAGCTGAATGCGACACTTTGGGCATATCGCACGAACCCTAAAGAAAGCACGGGTAAAACCCCCTTTAGTCTGGTATATGGCATGGACGTCGTTGTTCCTGCAGAGATCAGCCTCGAAACGCACCGAGTACAAAGCTATGATGAAATGCAGAATGAAGCATTAGTACAAGACGCGTTAGTTCTAATTGAGGAGAAAAGGGATCAGGCAATGGTGAAAATAGAACATGTGCGGGTGCGTATCCGAGCAGCTTACAACAAAACGGTCCGCCAGAGATGCTTCCACGTGGGAGACTTGGTCCTTAGAAGAGCTGACTTGGGAAAAGTCAAGGGAAATCTAGACTCTGTCTGGAAGGGACCGTTTAAGGTCACCCAAGTCTTAACCGGGGGCACGTACGAGCTGGACGGAACTGAGATCCCTCGTGTATGGAATATTGTTAATTTACGAAAATTTTATGTATAAGTGTAAACTTTTGAATTTTTTTATTAAATAATAATGTAGATCTTTCTTGTGCAACAAAACTATAGTCTTCAGTTTATGTCAGGATTGGCTAAGGGTGGATGCCCTCGATCTCCTGACCTGATTGTCAGTTTAAGCCAGGATTGGCTAAGAGCGGATGCCCTCAAATTTCTTGACCTGATTGTCAGTTTAAGCCAGGATTGGCTAAGGGCGGATGCCCTTGAATTTCCTGACCTGATTGTCAGTTTAATCCAGGATTGGCTAAGGGTGAATGCCCTCGAATTTCCTGACCTGATTGTCAGTTTAAGCCAGGATTGGATAAGGGTGGATGCCCTCAAATTTCCTGACCTGATTGTCAGTTTAAGCCAGGATTGGCTAAGAGCGGATGCCCTCGAATTTCCTGACCTGTTTGTCAGTTTAAGCCAGGATTGGCTAAGGGCGGATGCACTCAAATTTCCTGACCTGTTTGTCAGTTTAAGCCAGGATTGGCTAAGGGCGGATACCCCAAACTTCCTAACCTGATTGGAAAGTTAAATCAGTCCGTTTAAATATTCTAACTTGCCTGAATAGGTACGTCGAGATGACCAACGATAATGCCTGACCTGATTGTCAGAACAAATACATGAAGCGATTGTCGTGGTTGATCAGCCACAAGCAAGACCTGACTAAAGGCGTAAGCCTTAAAGGTATGCCCCATGACCCTGGAATGGCTGGTACTCGGAAAACATGATTCGCATGATTTGGGCGGGATAGAATTGATTGAAAATTCTTTTTAGAAAGCCTTTACATTTATCATTATATTCTGGGAAACAAGAAACTACATATGATAAGCAAGCCAAAATTGATCGTCATGGTAAAATCACTTTTCTCGATTAGAAGAGCAGAAATTCAAAACTGATAATTCATTCATTAAGTTCCAGAAAATACAGAAAAGCCGATTGCACACACCTTCTATGAAGGTTGGCAATTTTGATTAACAGAATGCAGGAAACAAAAAAGAAATATAAATAAAGGAGCTCATCCCTGAGAAACTTATCAATGGGTATAACCCTTTTGGTATGAATAGTTTATCGGTATGGGCGTGGAGATCCGATCAGAAGCCAGAGCCCGACGAACACGCCACAGTTCGCGCTCCATCTCATGGTAGCGCTGACGATATTTATCAGCGGGCTCAGATAGAGCGTGTGCTTCGCTGGCGGCGATGGTCAATCGGCTCACTGATTCCGCCAAATCAGCCTTTTCTTCTTGCAGTTGGCGGTTCAGTTGACGGAGTTCAACCCATTCCCGCTTTTAATGGCGCTTCTTCTGTCTCTTCCTTTTACAGAAGACGGTGGAAGTAGATTTTTTCTCGGAGCAAGTCAAGTTTATCGAATAGTTTGAAATTCTCAACCACTAGAGAGATGTTCTTTCTTTTCACAGTGTCGAGTTCTTGAAGAAGAGGAGAAGATGTCATTGCAGAAAGTTAAGGGAAAAATGAAGTGTACATGCGTATATTTAAAGCAAGAGAAGGCACGTGCTAGAGAATAAAAAGTACTAGGGTTTCCGGGAATTAAGGAAAATCTAGAATACCAAAGGTTGCTTCAAGACAAAGGCATTCATTATTAATTAAAATATATCCAGTACAAGAGTTCGGATAAACAATAAAACAAATCGGCCACACAGGCCACGCCTACAGATCTGTTGAAAAACAAAAGCAAGGAAAAATTAGAGACAGGGCAATCTGAGCGTCCTGAGCTAAACCTCGGGGTCAGTTGCTGCCGGCTCTTCCTCATGCCTGATCCTCGGCCTCGGACACCCCAGCAAAATCCTTCGCAAACTGAGTGGACTCTTGCAAATCACCCAAGTTGGCAAAAGTTGGAGAGTTAGCCACCACCATTCCAACGATTGTGAAGGGGGGGGGGGGAGGAAGTTGAGGAGGAAGAGCAGAAGGTCTGGCGGATATGATCAGAAAAGGCCGCAGCATCTAACAGGTGAAGACGGTCGTCTTCAGCAACATGAGAAAAGAAGGTGGGCTCAGGAGTGCCTGTGATGGGGGCAGAACGGTCAAAGGGCAAAGTGGGGTTTTCAGCTACCCACTTGGCATGGGCATCAAGACCTAGGGTGAAGAAGACCTCGGCCTCGGGAACTAGGAGGTCGTATAACTCGAATGACCCCAGGAAGGCTCGGCGTGTGGTCTCTCGAGTTAGCTGGATCAAGCGCGATCCTTCCTCAGAGTTAAGGAACTCAAGCTTTCCCTCTGCCCGTCCCTCAATGCGGCCCTTGGTTTCTCCATCAGCCTCGCCCTCAGCTCTGGATTTTTTGGCTTTGTCTTTGAGCTCTTTCACCTCCTGCTCCAGGAGAATGGCCTGGGCACGCTGCCTGCCCTCAGATTCTTGCGATTCACGCAGTGCAGCTTTGGTCCCTGCCAGCTCTGCCTTGAGTAGCTCTATCTCACCGTTCAGACCGTGCATCTTAACTCGTAAGTCCTGCTTTTGCTTCTTCAGGACTTCGACTTCCTTTTTCAGGTTTGCCTGTAACAGAGAGTCGCGGGCCTGAGCTAACAAGGATGCCCTCCATACCACTGCCTAAAAAAAAGGGGGAGAGAGAAAGAAAAGAAGGGTGAATAAAAAACTTGGGAGGATAATAAATACAATAAGATGGAGTCTTCACCTGTGCCTCCGCCTTGCAGAAAGACTCCACCACCTCCGTGTCGGACATTTTGTCCACAACACGGCGGTCAGTTGTGGGAGCTAGTCCCATCATAAACTGCTTGGCCACCTCCCCGGGACAGTTCATAACAAATCTGTTGAAGAAAGACTGATTAGGATAAGGAGGGACTTGGGCAACCGCTTCAGGAGTGACTTGAGGATCAGTCCGCCTCCTTTCCGCGTCTGCAGTTGTTGTTCCTCCTCGGGACTCTCTGAGGACAGGACTGTCAGTGTGGGAGTTTTCAGCTCGGGAAGAATTGGACTCTTCCTCACTGTCCTTGGAAGAAATGCCTCAGGTGGAGCTGCCCTAGCTTGCTCCTGGGATTGACCTTGGAGAGGCGCTTCCAGGGTAACCTCCTCTGAAGTAGGAGAAGCTCTGGTGGACTCTCCTAGAAGGCTTTTCTGGCCCCCTCTTGCATCTTTCTTTGCCTTGGCATCCAGGCGTGCTTGCAGCATGTTTTCTGAAAAGAAGAAAAGAAATGGAGTTACAAATAATAAATATCGACAACTGACGAAAAGAGGCAAACTGACAGTGCTGGATTATACCGATGTGAGGGGGCAGAGGTCCGCTCTATTTTTGAGAGATAAAGAAGGATAAAAGGCCAGGTTTAAGGACTGAGGATATGTCCAGAGGTATCGCGTTAAGGAGGTTGATTTTCTTGGCTATGTGTGGTGGTCTCTCACCACGGGTTACTGGTGCTTGTGGAGGTAACATGTTAATCGGAGCAGTAGAGAAGCCCCAATCTCCGGAACATTGAACATAAAAGAACTTCTTTCTCCCGGCTTTGTGAGAAGTAGGAAGACCTGTCAAGAAGTGCACATCCGATCTGGCGGAAAGATAGAAAAAGCCAGAAGCGCTTTTAGCTAGGAATAAGGAGTAGAAAAGTTGGGCTGTGGGAGTTATCCTAGAATATTGCGCTGCTAGGTGAAATCCCGCCATAACCCGGAAGGCATTGGGCAGGAACTGTTACACCGGAATTTGGTACACCCGGGAAACGGCTAGGATGAAGGGATGAACAGGTAAGCTCAGGCTGGCGTGGAATTGGTCCACGTAGAAAGTTAGATGGTGAGGGGGAGGCGATGAAGCCCTCTCGTCCGGTGCCGAACTGGTAAAGTTTAATTCATCGGAAATGTCGCAGGTAGTGCGTATCTCCTTAAGAGTTTGGTTACTTACTATCGAGGTGACATTGTCACCGGGAAGGGAAGGGAGAGCCGGCGGAACCTCTGTCAGAGGAGCCTCCGGGGGCAACTCAGACAATGATAAATCTATGGAGGAAGTGGAATTCGTCGGATGCTACAACGAGGTCCCCACATCAGAATTAGAAGAGGAAGAAGTTGACATAATTAAAGGATGTGAAAAGAAATAAGGAAGTACCTGGTTACGGAATAAATTGAAGCTGGATGAAGAAAATTTGAAATGGAGAAACTCGCCGAAATGCTAGAGAGGAAAAAGGGAGAATTCGAGAAGTTGTGAAAATAGAATTTGAAAAGTGAAGGGAAAAAGAGACGTGGAAGGACAAAAAGGCAAGTGGATAAATTTGAAAAACGGGAATCGAGAAAGGCAGGGTTTGATGGGATCCCTGCATTTAATGAGGACAGTACCCTAGGTAATGAGCTGGAAAGCCAATCGTCCTAGGGTAGGACATGTGCCACCAACCTGTCAGTATTTGAGGAGACGTGTGGGAATGGAGACCGTTTGGGAATGTGGGCCGGCACTGCTAATGCCAATAATTAGGCCTGGTTGTCGGGCGAATTTCTCGGGATTCGCATTGGTAGGAGAAGCACTAAATGAGGTGGGACCATCCTATACTGAGATAACCATGAAGCTCTTACAGCTCTACCCTCACTAATTTGGGGGGAGGAGTTGATGTGGCAGGAGTAAGGTCAGACCTGGTGTGGGTAGACCTTATTTGGCAAACCACTAGAAAAGCACAGTTGGACCAGACTGACCAGTACTTTCAGTCATATCTTCCTCTCAGATCAAGGCCTGATCTCCTCTATGAAGGAGATTACGCTGAGCTGATATCTAGAAGAGACCCTTGGGAAAGTCATTAGAAGATCAGCTCAGGATAAGTCAGGACTGTAGACCTGACCTGGGATAATAAAAAGGAGGTAAGGTCAATGTGATCCTAAAGAGAGGATTGATCAGGCTTCCTTAGAAGGCAGGGCTGGTAAAAGAATTAACCTGACCTGGTAGAGATTTCCAGGACCCAGATAGTTGAAAAAGGGAGATCAAGACAGTTCAGGCTTGGGTAAGGTTTGACCGGGATCCCCCTAGAAAACATGATCATCCCGAGTTGGATAGAATTGAAGGAAGAGCAGGACCATGGAAGACCCGGTCTCCTGACCCCCTTTGAGGAGGACAAGTGGGACCACTTGTCAGAATTTGCTGCCTCAACGGCCCCTGATTCGCGGCCCTTGTTCCCGAGATCCCGAAAAGGGTCCCCACTGGGAAAAACTATAAATATCTCAGCCCCAAGGCTGAGGGAGGTGGGTCCTTCTTTTGTGCATTCTTTCTTTACTTCCTGGAAAACACCTCATACGCTTTCTGACTTAAGCATCGGAGAGGTTTCTACCGGAAAATCACCGGTGGTCCTTTCTAACTTGTGTTTGTGGTGCAGGTCAGGTAGAAATCTAGGTTTCAGGCAGTATCATATTTTGGGGTGAAACACCATGTTTCATGAAATAGCTCTCCCTCCAACTGTTCAAAGGTAGCAATTTGCCTCTGAAGATGTCCCGTTGTTTGTGCTGAATAGTATTGATTCAAGAACTTCTCGCTTATCATCTCCCAATCAGTTAACGATCTATGTTCTAGGGATAGTAACCACTACTTCGCTTTGTCCTTCATGCTATAGGGGAAACAAATCATTTGCACCTCCTCCTGGTTAAGGCCATCACCTACAAATCTGCCCACTTCATCAATAAAATAGTTCAAAAATGCCAAAGGTCTTCATGGGCACTTCCGTGAAAAGTCGGGAGTAAATTAATTTGATGCGGTTTAATCTCCACTTGCCTTGCAGTTGGTCCAAGAACAATAGTCGACCTAAAAGGCACAACTTTTGGACGTGCCAAATTGCGTTGTCTAAGTGCTTGAGCGTGTCTCGGTGTTCTCTCTCGATGATAAGCTTCCTCATAATCACTTTAAAAATCTCGAACATCTTGGTCATCGAACCATTCATCTACAAGTTCTCGTTGAGGGGGTGGTCTGTCAGAATAATCATCACGTACGTTCTCGACCTATTGTGCGTTCCTTTCCCTATTCCTTTGTCTTAGTTGTAGCGGGGACCGATGGTTTTATGGTTGGTTACGGCCTCCAAATCGTTGTGGTTCGCTTCCATATTCCCTACGTCTTCGTGTTTGAGGTAAGGGTAAATCATTGTTTAAAGCATCGAATAATTCATTATGGCTGTCTCCACGATTTGATTCATGATTTGATCATCTCGCCATGGTCTCGGGAATCTCGTCGCACACAAAATCCATGTCTATAGAAGAAACGCTCTCGGGAATGGTTTTGGGTCTTGGTCTCATTGGATGTGCGCGGTGGATGTCGTCGAAGAATAGTGCAAGATCGAGTTGAAGTGAACGCCTCCCTTGCATAAACTCAACAAAACATAAACGTACCAAGCGGCAAAATCCAAGCTAAGCACACTTAACAAATAAACGAAGGAAATAAAATAAATAAACAAAACTCTTTGACTTCTTATTGTTGTCCCTGGCAACGGCGCCAAAATTTTGAACCAAGATTTTGTGCACCCCAATTATGTATATTTTAAATAAAAACAGTCAACCTTACTCGCAAGAGTACGAGGACACTTGTAGGGTGGAAAGTTGACTTTAACAAAAACTTAAATTAAATTCTTTTTGGGTTTTTGTTTTTTTGAAAGTGATTAACAACTAAGGAATTAAAAAACAAGAATCATAAATTTAAATCCTAATTAACTAAGCTAAATTACCGACTTGAATTTAAAAGCTTATGATTAACCTATCTTAAAAACCTAAGTTTACGAACTAATTAATTATCTAATAGTTACTCACTTAAAATTCTAAACTCAAGTTGAAAACGTAGCGAAACCCCAGATTCATAAACGCAATCCAATAACTCAATTTGCATAAACGAACCTCAGAAGCATGCATAAACTCAATTAACCTAAGCAATTATTAACCCTAATTACTAAGTAGTTATCTAAGAAAACCTTAATTAAATCCTAAAAACGCAGCGATAATCAAGTATTATAAATGAAATCTAATTACTTTAATGGATCTCGAAAGCATACAAAAATTCAATTAACACTAAGCAAGCAATAGCATGAATCGTCTAGCATAAACAGAATTAAATTGCATAAACCAAGTGCATAAATAACATCAAAAAATTTGGATTTCCAATACTTAATCATGCATCAATTAAACTAATTAAAACTGAAAAACTTCAACTTGAAATGATCAATCAAAACCAAGTTCATCAACCAACTCAAGAATATCAAATAAAAGCAATTATCCAATATTTCAACTATGTAAATTAAAACTAAGAAAACAAATAAAAGATAAGAGTACTTATTAAGTATAAGAATTGAAGAAAATTCTCCAGCTACTCCGAAGAAAATGGTAGATCTCGGACGGAAAAATGAGCTTTCGCAAACTCGAACGTCTTCGGGACTCGCGAACCTTGATTTCTCGATCTTGATCTTTAATCTATACTAAAGGGTGTTGAAAATATTTTTCTAACTCTAGGAATACTTTTTGGTAACCTTATAATGACTATCGTATGTTGCAAACTCAGATTAATGGTGTGGTATTTATAGAATTCCGATTTCTTGGAGGACAAGTCACATAAGTCGGTTACTGGGCCCGATAACGGTAGCACTTAGTGCTAAGGAGAAACCGTTAAAGTTATTGTTAATGTCTCTGTTTCCTTCTAATGGTGATGGTAGCGATAGGGTGTGGTATAGTTAAGCTTACTGTTAGGCTCTCAGTCCTCCTCTAGTGATTGGGTTAGCGGTATGGTAACGGTGCTGACTGGCGGTAAGGCTATCGCTAGGTCCAACCGTTAACTGCCAAAAACTTGCTACTTCTTTGCCGGAACACTCGATTCTCGTCTCTTAAACTTCAATCTTCATCTCTTACGTGCTGAGCTCCTTCGGTTACTTAGATATAAGGTGAAAAACAGAGATAATTCACCTATTTGTATTAATTAGGATCAAAATACGGTAAATTAAGCTGGAAGTACAAATATACAAATTTAAGCTTAAACTATCTAACTTATACAAAAAATAATAAGAAAAAGTAACTAAATTACTAATAAAATGATCACAAATACATGTTAATCAGAAGGCTAAAGGTTGTAATTTTTGTGTTTGCTCTTTGTGACCTTGTTTGTGTTGTGAATTTATTTCGTTTGTGTTTAGTGATTATTTGTTATTCTTGTTTGTGTTCGTTTTTGTTATTTTTTGCCGGTGCGTTTAATCTTGTGCGTTGAGTGTTGTGATTGCAAGGTACCTTGACGACCGAGATTGAACAAGCCATTTCAAAAAAAAAAAGAATGTCTTACCCACCGTCCGATTGGTGTGGCTTCCGACCAGCCATTCCTTTGAGCTCCAAGATGCGGGAGTACGATACGGATGAGTTCTACTTTGATCAACTTTCGGTTTTTCATGGGCTCCCGAGTGAGGATCCGTTCAACTTCATCCAAGAGTACAACACCATAATGGAAACATTCCCTCTTCTAGGCCTTACAAAGGATCAAGTGAAGATGCGACTCTTCGCCTGCGCATTAAAGGACTGGGCAAGAAAATGGTTGACAAATTTAGGGCCCGATTCCTTGAACACGTGGGAGGAAGTTTATGATTGTTTCATGGGGTTGTTTGATAGGCGAGAAATTGTGCTTTAATTAATGGTTTAATCTCTATGTTTTTATGTGCTTAATATTCTCATATATGTTTATTTCTCGCGTATTTACTATTACGAGTGGAGGAGCACCAATTGTATATTTCTTCTCTATTTTACAGTATTTGGTGCTAGAATAAGTGAATGAGGTTTTATAAGAAAGTTGAGAGACAAGGATCAACCAAACGACGAGAGAAAACCGGCGAATCAGGGAGGTAGCGTCGATGGCTCGCGTCGATGCCGAGGATGTCTCGCGTCAGTCGACGCGATGTGAGGTGTTGCGCTGGCTGTGCACGCGTCAGTCGATGCCATGTCAACGCACTGTCGACGCTCATGCTCTGAAACGTCGATCAAAAGGGCGTCAGTCGACGCAATGTCGATGCTCATGATCTGAAGCGTCGATTAGAAGGGCATCAATTGACGCAATGTCGACGCTCATGCTCTGAAGCGTTGATGGGAAGGGCGTCAGTCGACGCCCATGCAGGACGACGCAGGCGGGTGATGCGCATCGACGCCGCGGGCTGGTTCGCGACAGTCGATGCTCCGTCGACACCGACTCGGCTGAGTTATTTTAGGGAGAATCTTGGGCGGCAAGAAATAGGAATTCTATATAAACTCGACCCAAACTCGTCAAAAACAGACTTTAACACAATCCTAGGGTTCCAAGGCTTGAAGAGGGGACCCCAAGTCACCCAATAAACAAGAGCTTGAAGATTGAAGACTCAAGACTCAAGATCTAAGCTTTCTTTTCTCTTCCCTATCTTAGAACAATGTTTTATTTCTTTATTTTCATGTTATTCTATGAACTCCATGAGTGAGTAGATTGTTTTATCTAGTTCTAGGGATGTTGAAACCCTCGTGAAACTATGTTTAATTAATTTATGCAATATTATCTTTTGTTCTTCATATGCGATTGTTTGTGTTATCTTATTTACATATCATGATTGCTAAATTCATGACATGATTGCTTGATTCTTAATTTGGCTTGATCACCTAGATTAGGAATTTGGTTATCAATTGCTAGAAAGAGAACTGCTTCCCGTGTAATTGCCGTAGGTTGAATAAACCGAGCTTACACGTTTATTGCTTAGATTAACCTATTTGCCTAGATATTAATGTTGTTGTTGGGTTGAATCTAGAGAGCTTATTCTAGGTCATTCAATAATTAGAATCAATTAAAGAGCTTATTTTAATTGAGTAAACAGTAAGGGTGAATTCGAGTAACAGAGCTTATTGTTACTTAGGGTTTTTAGTCGAATATGAAGAATGGACTATGATATTGTAGTTGGTTAGATGAGTGGAACGATGGTGGAAACGGAACTAGGACTGGGAACTTTATTGATTTGCTTCGTTATTTAATTGCTTTCTTTATTTATTTAGTTCACTTAGATTTGTTTACGATTCGCACCCCGTTTATTTGTTTAAATAAAATACGAATCATCACAATTTAACCACACTCCTCGTGGGATCGACCCTTACTTATCGCTACTACTATTTGGTAGAGAGAAGCTGAGAAAAAATAAATATTTAATTTGACGCTTAACGACGAGCGGTCAAATTTTGGCGCCGTTGCCGGGGAGCGACGCGTTTAAATTGTGATTTGACGTATTTTAATATTTTAATATTTTTAGTTTTTATTTTATTATTTTCATTTTCTTAAAAAAAATCCATTAATATTTTTTTAGATTCTATGACTATGGCAGAAGGTAGAGAACGCACGTTAAAAGAGCTAGCAAATCCGGATCTTCCGCATCAACAACTATGCATCACGTTTCCAACCTTGGAGGATGCTAACTTTGAATTGAGATCCGGATTAATCTATCATTTGCCGGCGTTCCATGGATTTGATGGCGAAGACCCGTACAAGCATTTGAAGGAATTTCATGTTATATGCAAGAACATGAAGCCCGTCGGAGTGACTGACGAACAAATTAAACTGCGGGCATTTCCGTTTTCATTGAAGGGTCTTGCTAAGGATTGGCTTTATTACTTATCTCCTGGATCCATCACCACGTGGATGGCGTTAGAGAAGGTGTTTTTGCAGAGATATTTTCCCGCTTCACGAGTGGCGAGCTTGCGTAAAGATATTTGTGCAGCAAGACAAGCGCAAGGAGAGACATTGCATGAGTATTGGGAGCGTTTCAAGAGACTCGTCGCTAGTTGCCCTCAGCATCAAATGGGCGAGGAGTTATTAATACAATACTTTTATGAAGGTCTCTATCTCACTGATAGAGACATGATCGATGCGGCAAGCAGAGGCTCACTCATGGATAGGACACCGACGGCGGCAAGGGAGTTGATCTCGAACATGGCGGCTAATTCTCAGCAATTCGGCTACCGTGATAATTCATTGAGGTCGGTAAATGAAGTAGACACTGGTTCGTTGCAAGCTCAGTTGGATGAGTTGAGGTCCACTATCGTTAAGAGGGCTACTGTTCGACCATGCAGATTTTGTCATACGTTTGATCATGTCACCGATGATTGCCCAACGTTACGAGCTATTCGTGAAACGAACGCCTATGGAGTGAGGCCTAGAAGATGGCAAGAGGGTAACGACGATCCTTACGAGCCAAGGTGGGGGGACCCTCCAAATTTTCAAAGGGGGCAAATTTCTTCAAGACAATATGATAACCATCCCCAAGCACAAGAACCGTCCCCAGCCCTAATCGAGATGATGGAGGCCATGATGACGAACACCAAGAGGCTCGAAGCTCAATTGAGTCAAATGGCGGATCACATAAGCCAATTGGATAAACGATTGTCTTCTCAAACTGAGGAGCGCATGGAGAATGTGAATACCATCATGCTGCAAGATATAGGAAAGATCGATGATGCGGAGGACCCGACATTTGAACTGGAGGACGAATACGAGATGGAGGAAGAAGAAATGAGGCGAACACATGCTGATCATAGTCTGCATGACCTTACAAAAGATGTTCTTTATTCTATCATTTCTCATATCGAGGTCGAAGCCGAACCAAAGCCAGTGCCACCATGGACCGTGTGTCAAGTGATGAAGGATGAAGAAGAGACTTGCGTGCGAGATGATGTTTTTGAGAAGGAGGAGACCGATGAGCTTCCATTCGTGGTGACGGATGAGACTATTCTTGCTAATTTCTATAAGAGGCCACCACAAAGTTGGAAGGATCCGGGTAAGCATCCAACTTCGAAACGAGTGAGATTTGAGGAGGATGAAGTTATGGGAATCCCGTTTATTCTAAGACCTCCTCCGAAACCCCCATGGAGTTGAGGGGTATCACGTCGAGCCGACAACGTTAAGAAAAGGCGCTTGTTGGGAGGCAACCCAATGTTTACATTATTTTATTTTTTAAGTTTTATTTTTATTTTTTTTTTTGCAGTTGAAGGGATACTAAGCTTGGTTGATTTGGACGATTGGGCATTTTTCGAAAAAGATCGTTTGGAACCGAGAAGACCCCTCGATGTTTACCCCGATGATTTCTTTTCCCTTACTCTTCCCTTATGAATTATTATTTGCTTGTTCTTGCTTTGTGTTCGCTTGAGGACAAGCTAAATTTTAAGTTTGGGGGAGTGGGTTATTGAGATTAATATTGTGCTGAAAATTGCTTAAATTTTGAAATTTTTGCAATTAAACTCCGGGGGATTGAAAGGAAGAAGGTTAAAAGTAATTGCTTGAATTGCTTTGATGAACTATGTTTCGGTTAAATTTTTAGTCATCATTTGATTTAGAGGTCAATGGTACGCATGTTAGTGCTTTTGTGATTCATTTGTGGGGCGTCAATTCTAGATTATTACGTTGTTGATATGTACTTGTGGTTGCCGTACTTAATATGAGTTTGTGTGGGGCCTTGAAGTTGGCGATTGCGTGATGATATCTCGTTAGTAGAAACAGAAGTCAAATAAAGTCTGGTTGGGGTATACCGGCATAGTGAAAGTAGAAAATTGAAAAATAAAAAAGAATTGAGGTGCCGAAAGAGCTGCCTATCCGTATTTATCAAGTGCATTCGCTTACAAATTCCGAAGAGCGAAGTCCAACGAAGATGCTAGTATCTCAACAATTCATGCACGTGCTCAAAACGAGCATCACACTGTCAAATTCTCAAACATGGCGGAGGTGAACTAAATAAATCAAATACCAAATCAAGATGATCCTCCTATCCAGCGCCTTATCATCATTATGAAGTCAAGGACGGTAGTGCGGAGCTGCGGGCATCAATTGAAAAAATAAAAAAAATAAAGAAATGGGAGAGGACGAGATATTTGATCGTAACCAAAGATGAATAGAGTCAAACCATCGAGTAGCGAGGGGGCACCATAGTACATTGATGTGACGTATATGAAAAGGGATTGCCTAACTGCTGGGATTACTTAGGTCAATACATGAAACGCTTGCGATTTCTAGAAATATGGTGGTGATTAGAGTCCAGATAAGTTCATTTGGCCAATTTGAGTGAGTAACTAATTGTATGTTTGTCCTGTGCTTTAATCTAATGTTGCTTGAGGACAAGCAAGGTTTAAGTTTGGGGGATTTGATAGGCGAGATATTGTGCTTTAATTAATGGTTTAATCTCTATGTTTTTATGTGCTTAATATTCTCATATATGTTTATTTCTCGCGTATTTACTATTACGAATGGAGGAGCACCAATTGTATATTTCTTCTCTATTTTGCAGTATTTGGTGCTATAATAAGTGAATGAGGTTTTACAAGAAAGTTGAGAGACAAGGATCAACCAAACGACGAGAGAAAATTGGCGAATCAGGGAGGTAGCGTCGATGGCTCGCGTCGATGCCGAGGATGTCTCGCATCAGTCAACGTGATGTGCGGTGTTGCGCTGGCTGTGCGCACATCAGTCGATGCCATGTCGACGCTCATGCTCTAAAGCGTCGATCAGAAGGGCGTCAGTCGATGCAATGTCGACGCTCATGCTCTGAAGCATCGAGTGGAAGGGCGTCAGTTGACGCAATGTCGACGCTCATGCTCTGAAGCGTCGATGGGAAGGGCGTCAGTCGACGTCCATGCAGGACGACGCATGCGGGTGATGCGCGTTGATGCCGAGGGCTGGTTCGTGTCAGTCGACGCTCCATCGATGCCGACTCGGCCGAGTTATTTTAGGGAGAATCTTGGGTGGCAAAAAATAGGAATTCTATATAAACTCAACCCAAACTCGTCAAAAACAGACTTTGACACAATCCTAGGGTTCCAAGGCTTGAAGAGGGGACCCCAAATCACCCAATAAACAAGAGCTTGAAGATTGAAGACTCAAGATTCAAGATCTAAGCTTTCTTTTCTCTTCCCTATCTTAGAACAATGTTTTATTTCTTTATTTTCCTGTTATTCTATGAACTCCATGAGTGAGTAGATTGTTTTATCTAGTTCTAGGGATGTTGAAACCCTCGTGAAACTATGTTTAATTGATTTATGCAATATTATCTTTCGTTCTTCATATGCGATTGTTTGTGTTATCTTGTTTACATATCATGATTGCTAAATTCATGACATGATTGCTTGATTCTTAATTTGGACTTGATCACCTAGATTAGGGATTTGGTTATCAATTGCTAGAAAGAGAACTGCTTCCCGTGTAATTGTCGTAGTTTCGATTTCTCTGAAGCAACTAATGGTTCTCGTATCATTAGGGGTAACACAACATAGGTTGAATAAACCGAGCTTATGCGTTTATTGCTTAGATTAACCTATTTGCCTAGATATTAATGCTGTTGTTGGGTTGAATCTAGAGAGCTTATTCTAGGTTATTCAATAATTAGAATCAATTAAAGAGCTTATTTTAATTGAGTAAACGGTAAGGGTGAATTCGAGTAACAGAGCTTATTGTTACTTAGGGTTTTTAGTCGAATATGAAGAATGGACTATGATATTGTAGTTGGTTAGATGAGTGGAACGAGGGTGGAAACGAAACTAGGACTGGGAACTTTATTGATTTGCTTTGTTATTTAATTGCTTTCTTTATTTATTTAGTTCACTTAGATTAGTTTACAATTCTCACCCCATTTATTTGTTTAAATAAAATACGAATCATCACAATTTAACCACACTCCTCGTGGGATCAACCCTTACTTATCGCTACCACTAGTTGGTAGAGAGAAGCTGAGGAAAAATAAATATTTAATTTGACGCTTAACGACGAGCGGTCATTGTTCTACTCATATGAATGGGCCCCACCTCCACGTTCTTACAACTCGGTCCTCAAAGACCAACGTGTTTCACCCAACCACTACAATCCGAGTTTTGAACCTCACCTCCCACCGCATCGTTCCTATCGCCCGATCCTTAATGAAAATTCTTATGATCTGGGTTTTGAACCATCATACGCTCCCTCCGCCTCACCTTCTTATTACACGGTATATGACTCGTATGCTCCATCCGAATTTAATTCTTCTTATCCGAGCTATGAAGAATACATATCAGACGATTAATTTTTGGCGTGGAAGCAAGATCTAGAAGCTGAGACCATTCGTCATCGAGAAGAACTTGCGCAATTGAATCAAGATTTGGCACAATCGACTAAGCAACTCATGAAGAATATGGAGACGATGTTGGGTCAAATTATGGCTTCTTTGGAAGAGAGGGAAAACCAACAAATCTACAATCATCCCGATGCCCTACTCGATAATGACTCTTACTCAGTTAACCGCAATGAGGAGGAGCGGCTTACTTTTGATGAGCTGCCAATCTTTGATGTGGTGGAGCCTACCATGAATGTTGGCAATTCGAGCTTGGATGGTCATTTGGTTAAGTTAGATTTTGTTTAATAGTGTAGGGGCGTTGCCGTTGGAGATTCCGAGTGAGGATGTTGGCGACTCGGACTTACTTGCTCTTTGTGGAGATGTTGGAGTTGTGTTATCGAATTTGGAGGAGGTTGTGTTTATTGAGCCGCGTTGCATTCTGTACGATGCTTTGATCAACCTTAACATTGAGGAGGTAGACGAGGCAATCAAGAAGAAGTTTGGGTTGGTAGATGATCATTCCTTGTGTTCGACCGATCTCCTAGTCATTCCGGTGATCGAGCAGTGTTCCACACTCCGGCTGACTTTCGATCTCTTTTTGGTCATCGATTACTCACGTTTTCAACCTCCAAAGCCGGTTGGAGTTTTAATTTCTCTAATCATGGGACCTGCTCGTCGTGCCCACCTTGGTGATCTTCATTACGCGCTATTTCCTTGAGAACACTAAGGCGTGGCACGATCGTCATTTATTTCTGGATCCAGGATAACATCACTTTTGTAAGTCGTCAAGCAAAAGACGTTAAAAATTGCACTTCTTGGGAGGTAACCCAAGTTTTTGTTATTTTTTGTGCATAATTATGTTTTTTTTTATTTTATTTTTGTACATATTCTTGTGTGTGATAAACTGGAGTTGGATAGGTGTGGTAATGATTTGTTGAGTTGTGCAACAAGAGTGTGGGAAATGATGCTTTTCCAAGACATCCGATCAGATGAGAGAAAGTGACCGGTCGGACAAAACACACTGGACTGCTGTCCGACCGAATAAGAGAAGATGATCGGTCGGATGAAATATACTGGACTACTGTCTGACCGAATGAGAGATTATAACCGGTCGGATGGAGGCAGCAGACTTACTTGAAATCTTCGCCCCATTTGCAGAGTTCCATCTTCCCCTCCAGATAACATGGACATTTAGGCGGGCCTGACCACCAGTATTGTATCACTTTCTTTCCCAACTCTTGTTTTTCATTTTTAGTGATTTTGTTTAATTTTTCTGTTATGTGAGTTTGAGTGTTTGTATAACCATTCGACTAACTATTCGCATGATAATTGATTCGACGTTTTTCTTTTCCTTGTGTTTATTTGTGTGATAGCAATGCGGACATTGCTTACTTTTGTGTGGGGGGAGGATAGTCGTATTATACATGCGTAGTCGTTTCGGTCGAATGGTTCTGTTTGAATTTTTCTTTGTGACAACATACGAATCAACAATTTTGTTTATGTCGACATATGTTGAAATCATTCCCATGCTTATTTGTATTTGTACTGGCTTGCCTGTTGGAATCATGTACTGCGTGATCTTTCGTTAGAGTCTTTTGAGCTTATTTAGTGCAAAAAGTTTCAAAACCTACTTATATATATTTATGTAAAACAACACTTAGTCCTTAGCAATTTTGTGAAGCTTTTAAAACTCGATCACCTCGTTTTCAAAAGTTTGAATAAAACCCTTGTAAGAAGCCTTGTGTGTTTATCAACATTTCAAGTTGTGATTCGATAAGTGTTTTGAGAAGCCTCTAAAGTCGCATGTGTGCATTTGGTTTTGAATATGACGATAGGCACATATAAAACCCGATTATGTCTATATTCAAAAATAAAAAACCACTATAAATTCCTAATGAGCCCCTTTCCGTATCTTTGTTAGCCACGAGCATTATTGTAGCTCTTATTTCTTTTAAGTTTGTGAGATGAGAGTTTTATTTATTATTGGTTCAATGAGATTTGACGATTTCAAGGTGGGCATTAGTCGGTTATATTAAAAAAAGGTAAAAGAATAATAATTAAAAAAAGAAAGAAACGAAGGATGCTTAAGTTCTTAAGAGCATCTAGATGTTAAGAATAAAGCTTATTTATAAAGGCAAACGAGTATAGAAGGAACTAACACTCTTGTTCCTTAAGATCGGGCGAGTTTATTCAGTTTTGGGTGAGAAATAGCCTTATTTATAAAAGGCTAAGAATAGTGTTATATGGTTGTTTTAGGAGGAATGAGGAGCAAGCCTTGCTTTATACTTAAAATTTGGATTAACTGAGTTATTGATTGCGTTTGTTCGCAAGTTAGCCACACATCTTTATATATGACATACCTTACCAAAGAGCCTACATTACAACCCTAGAAAGTCCTAATCCAATTCTTGATTAAATGTTCACACATATGCAATGTACGAGTCTTTGATTTTCACGAGTCGTTGAATGCATGTCTATGTTGATCCGAGCGTATACACTTATCTTTTGAAAAACACGAGCGAATGAGTGCACCATTATATATATATTTCCCTTTTGTTAGGATGCATTCTTTTGATTTCAAGGTGAAAAGGTAACACGACCCTAGCTTAAGAGTTTTCGACAAAAGTGTTTATATTTGCAAAACCATATTATATGCACAACATGACTCTTTGATCTAGCTACTTTCATGCTTGCGTGGTTTTGATTCTTTCGTTTGTTCGAGGACGAACAAACCAATAAAGCATGGGGTGGCTGACTCGCACGTATTTGTCATGATTTTTGTATATTTGGCTAGTGTTTTAGTTAGATTTGTTGTTAATTTCAGTATAAGTTGGATAGATTGAGCATATTTTCGTATTTATGTATCTCCGACTTATTTTACCATGTTTTATGTTTACTTTAGGTATTTTGAAGTCTTTCGGTGTTAAGGTGGATGAGTGTGGGACCGCGAGTGGAGTTTCAAAGAAATTGGGCCCCGGTTTGGTATATTATAGCTAACACTGGGTATGCCATCCACACTGGGTTACCCAGTGTCAGCACATCCGGTCGGATTGACTGCACGACCGGCCGGACGAAACCTTCTGGACTCACATCCGATCGGATAGACTGGCATCCGATCGGACGACACTAGGTATACCGGACGACACTAGGTAAGTCGTCCACACTGGGTTACCCAGTGTCAGGCGTTACAACTCGGATTTTGAGGAGATTTTTAGTTACGAAAGAGGATTTAAAGGCTACAAAAGGCCAAAAACTCGGCCACATTCATACACACCATCCATGATCCATCCATAGATGAATAATCCCTTGCCCGGTTCATGACAACCCGAGTCGAGAAGACATTCTCGAACCTCTTGGGGATGACAACCCAAGAGAGTTCTTGAATCGTTTTTCATTTCATATTTCTTTTCCAATTCAAATATTTATTTTTCCAAACCTTAGATAGATATTAGATTGATAATCTCTGCTCGGACATTGGACGTAGACTAGCTTTGGTTCGTGCGCTTCCTTGTTTGAACGTTGACAATTTCCATTTCCATTTGGTAAGCTTTCTGTTTCTTTCATTTTACCAGTTCAATTTATGTTTCATTTGATTATGAGTTTCTTGTTGGATTGTTATGCTTTGACGTTGTTAGTTAAGTTTCATTTTATCATATTGAACTTGTTGATGATACTCTTGTGTTTGATTCTATTTTGATTGTTGATGGATTCTATTCGTTCTCTATTTTCTTGTTCAATCATGATTAATTCTTTCTTTGAGTTTGTGATATTAGATTTGTCGATGGTTGTTAATTAGAATTTATGGGTCCAGTGTCGGGAGTCATTTAAAACCATCACTTGGAATTATCGAGTGTTTAATATATACGTTGGGATTGACAACCCCAACTCGTAGACTAAGTGTTCGATGAAATGCCCAAGTGGTCGTGGAGACGGTTCCAAGGCCCTAGACCCCCATTTTATTAATTTTTTAAAAGTTGAATTTCGTTGTTAAATCTTTATAAACTTTAATTAAAGTTCTTGCATAGAGATTGTCGCCCTCTTTGAAAGATTGGTTTTTAAATAGCTCATAGCATAAATCATCACTTTTAGATATAAAAGTTCTCAAATCAAAGCCCCTTTGTCCGCGTGTTTAGCATAGCATTTATGTTATTTTCTCATTCGTAAAAACAAACACAAAAACAACTTCCGATTAGGTTTTCTCGAGAGATTCGACTCGAGTTAACTTGCCAGTATACGGTGACCCCGTTTGCGGGCGAACTGAAACCTTTCAAAAGTAGACGTGATCCCTTAGTGTGTAATGGAAGATTCGCATCCTCACGATCCCTTGTTAGGCCGAGGAGAGGGAAAGTCCGGGTGATGTCCTCGTATTCTTGGATGAATTTCACTGGATCCTCGCTCGGATGTCCATGAAAAACCGAGAGTTGCTCGAACTAGAACTCGTTAGGATCGTAATCCCGCATCTTGGAGCTGAAAGGAATGGCCGGTAGAAGATCAAGACATGCGTACGGGTTGCCATACCACTGATAGCCTCGATAGTTAGACATTCTTTTTTTTAATTTAATTTAATTTTTTATTTTTTTGAAAACGGTTTGTGAATCTCAAGCTTTAGTCGTCAAGGTACCTTGCATACATAACACTCAACGCACAAGATTAAACGTAACGTGGAAAATATCAAAAAATGAACAAAAAGAAATACTAAAGATAAACGAAACAAATAAAAATACAAATGAGGTCACGAAGAGCAAACACAAAAATCACAACCTTTAGTTTTCCCCGGCAACGGCGCCAAAATTTTGATTCGAACTTTTGTGTACTTACTTATAAATATTAGTCAAGTTTTAAAAGCTCGCCCACAAGAGAACGAGATCGCGTGTAAATTGATAAGTTGACTCAAACCGTCTCTCAAGGAAAACTAGATTCGGAAGTGTTTCTTGTGTTTGTCATTCACGAATAAGAAATAAAAATAAAAACCTAATCTAAACACATAAAAATAATAAATTGATTTAAACGAAGAACAATAAAAATTGAGAGTTTTGAAAAGTTTTATGAATCAAGGGTTCTAGAGTTTTGATTCGTCTCCACGATCTCTTGGGAAAACCCAATTGATGGTTCACAACGAATCTAGGCTCTAAACCCATTAGATCTAGCTAACAAATCTCATCAATATCATCATCATAAACCCAACACAATCATCAATCCAATCAAGTTTCATACAATTCTTTATACATGGGGGGTTTGTTTGTTGGAGTTTTGATTATTCTAATTCAAGCAAGAAATTAAAAGTATCATAATTAATTAAACTAAATTAAACGAAGGAAAATAGAAAACTTACTATTAAACGAAGAAGAATAACAGCGTCTTGATCGAAGAATTCTTGAATCTAAACTATTTAAGAGCTATTCTAATTAATCTAAAAACTAAAAATTTTACACTAAGAAATATGGAGAAGTATCAAGAGAATTGAAGCAATCCTAGGGCTTGGAAAACCCTAGGAATCCCCTAAAAAGTCTAACTATGCTTTGAAGAAGTATGGTAAGGTATATATAGGTTTACAAAGACTTGGAGCACAAGAAACCTCCCAAAAAATAAGATTCTGGGCCGCTAACGGTAGCTCTAGCGGTATGCCTAGCGGTTACGGTTACCGCTAGGTGCTACGGCTAACTTCTTCTACAGGCAGTCAACAGACAACCAACACTGGGTAACCCAGTGTCAATCAGCATACCCAGTGTCAGCTTAAATACTTCAAATCGAGCCCCGTTTTCGCAGAAACTCCACTCTTAAACCCATCCTTGATTATGTCCAAACCAAAAATCTTCACAATACCTAAAATCAACATAAAATTAATTAATTATAATTAAAATACGATAAAATAAGTTGGAGATCAGAAAATACGAAAATATGCTCAATATATCCAACTTTTTCCGAAATCAACAATAAAACGAACTAAAATACTAACTAAAATCAAGACAAATTCGTGTTAATCAGGATGACCTATAGATCGATCATATATTTGAGCATAGATCTGGATAATTACTAACGTTGTGACGCCTATTGCCACATGTACTTTTAGCGCATGGATGTTTTCATAAGGTGAAAAAGAAACCTCGTTATGACCATCTCAAGCTTGTGCGAGTCCCTAATAGTGAGCAGTTCACGAAGGTCTATGGAAACAACTATAGAGTGTTTCCATGTATGTATGTATGTTGAAATGATCCTTTTTGGACAAATTCCGGCAGAGCATACAATGTCTACTGTAAGGGATTACCGATTGTCCATGGCGTACAACATATTTTTTGAGACAAAGCTCGCATCTTCTAGATCTTCCTAGCCCGTAGGCTAATGATAGGAATAATTTGAGGTGAGAGGTGTATAAATTTAGGGCGAGAGGTTGTGTTTGGACCGAGAAGTACAATTTTCACTTTATTTATCCAAGACAGGTGTATGATTGTAGTCTTGTCACAATTAAAGCTGGGAAACATCATATATGAAACTTAGTTTCTTGCTACTCCAAAAATAAAATAAATTGAAAAAATGTACTCCTTGTCCAAACATAACCTCTTGCCTCAATTATTCCTATTGTTATCCTCAAAAAATAAATAAAGTGGAAAATGTATTGCTCTGTCTAAACATAACCTCTCGGCCCAAACTATTTATACTGCTCGCCCTAAATATGTACACCTCTCGCTTCAAATTACTCATATTGTTATCCTAAAAAAATAAAATAAAGTGGAAAGTGTACTACTCATCCAAACATAACCACTCGCCTCAAACTATTTATACTGCTCGCCACAAATATGTACACCTCTGCCCCAAATTATTCCTTATTGTTATTCTCAAGAAATTAAATAAAGTGGAAAATATACTACTCGACCCAAAACATAACCTCTCGCCTCAAATAATCTACACATGTCTCCCCGAATATGTATGCCTCTCTCCCCAAATTATTTGAATTATGTAGTAATCTTTAATTTGGATTTTAATTTAATTATATGTAAATATTTGGGGCGAGAGGTTATGTTTTGACTGAGAAGTGCATTCACTTTATTTTTTTTTTGAAGATGATAATAAGAATAATTTGGGGCGAGAGATTATATTTAGACCGAGTGGTACAACTTTCATTTTATTTTTCCAAGACAGGTGTATGATTGTAGTCTTGTCACAATTAAAGCTGAGAAACATCATATATGAAACTTAGTTTCTTGCTACTCCAAAAATAAAATAAAGTGAAAAAAATGTACTCATTGTCCAAACATAACCTCTTGCCCCAATTATTTCTATTGTTGTCCTCAAAAAATAAATAAAGTGGAAAATGTATTGCTCAGTCTAAACATAACCTCTCGACCCAAACTATTTATACTGCTCGCCCAAAACACGTACACCTCTCTCCCCAAAGTATTCATATTGTTATCCTTAAAAAATAAAATAAAGTGGAAAGTGTACTACTCATCCAAACATAACCACTCGCCCCAAACGATTTATACCGCTCGCCACAATTATGTTACACCTCTTACCCCAAATTATTCCTATTGTTATTCTCAAAAAATTAGATAAAGTGGAAAATATACTACTCGACCCAAAACATAACCTCTCGCCTCAAATAATTTACACATGTCTCCCCAAATATGTATGCTTCTCTCCCCAAATTATTTGAGTTATGTAGCAATCTTTAATTTGGATTTTAAGTTAATTATATGTATATGTAATATTTGAATTATATAATATTTGATTGTAATCTTTGTTCTTTATTTTATCATATTATTTATTGGTGTTTTCAACATTGTATGTATTACATTTATAGCTTTAGTGGTGATAAGACTACACATTAATCTATCTGTTTTTTTAGATTTAGCTGTAACACTGACAAATACACTCCCAATGATAACTACGGTGACATTGACAAAAACAGTAACAATAACCACATTACATTATCAATGTTCAGTACATTAACATTGACAAATACACTACCAATGACCACTATGTTGACATTGACCAAAATAGTAACAATAACTCCTATAATAACACTGACCATTTGTGTGTAGTCATGTCACTTTTTGATGGGTGGGAAGGTAAAAAGATTTACCAAAGAGCCTAGAATACAACACAACAAAATTATGTGGTCATGTTATTGGTGAAGGTGAGATTGATATTCACCTATATATAAGCATGTATTGCAATACATCCCAAACTCACAATCAAGCTTATTCAACAACTCCATATCAATTTTTTTTTTCAAAAAATAAAAGGTTAATGGCTAAATACTTTGATGATGAAGACTAGTTTAATCACGCACTCCAGGTTGCTACTAAAGATAAAAACTATCAATAGAACACTAAGTGGACCCAGAAGATGGATGAACGTCTACTGAAATTCCTAATCACTAAGAAAGACACAGGTAAATGGAATCCAAATAGGGGACTACTAGCACCCGAAAGTGTCACTGAAGCACATGATCTACTTAATTGCTACTTTGTCTCCAAAGATTATGAGGATGACGCCACCTCTAGGATATGTGAACTTGAAGAATAGTTCATGCTTTTCAAAGAACCGATCTGTACCCCAGGTAGTTTAAAAACGAAAATGTCAAAATGGTCTTCGGGGATCACAATGTTGGGAAGAAGTTCATACCTTGATATCCTGCGTTCCCTCAATAATAATTACATGCACTTTCAATCATTTATTATTCTAAGTTGTTGTTACTAATACATGACTGTCCAATCAAAAGTTACTGCTACACATTCGACGAGGAACCCTTGCTAATGAAAATAGAAGTACTTAGCGGAGAAGAGTACCCAACCAACACCATCTATAATTCCATAGGTGGAAGCTTTACCGGTGGATCGGGAAGGGGAAGGGGAAGAGACGTGTAATGATAATTGTGTCCAATGTTACATGTTAATTTTGTTTTGTTTAATGCTCTATCTAATTCGTTTAATCCTCTATCTATTTGTAGTTTGTAATCTACCCTGTGCTTGTTGTATATATGTTTAATTTGTAATGATTTTTCTTTTATACATGACATCTATTACACCGATATCCATTTTCTCACATTAACCGCAACTTATATGGTATTATCCATAGTAAGATGTGCTATTTAGTGGTGGCGGTTATATAAGATTCTTATAAGTGCAAGTAGCACAATCGTGACCTATTTGTTTACACATAGAACATGTTTGTTTGCGGTAATATCTTGTATGCTCACACGCAGATGAATAAGTCATCACCCTAGGGTGGCTAACCTATCTTGGGTTTGCCGGTGGACATATAACCTACTGCCAATCAAGGGTCCGGACAAACCTATCACATGGGTGTGGTACTAGCGTGACTATCAGAGAATATAACTTGCACATAGTGCTTAGTAGTACTCATGAAAATACCCAAAAACAGATTAGTTCACCTCACTACAAAAAAAAAATTCGTGCTTAAAGAAGTTTTGTAAGTAAGAAATGTAACATATTTACTAGAAAAAATATTACCAGATTGCTTTAAGGGCATGTGCACAAGAAATGAAGTCATTTTGAAATACAGAACACATGCAAGCATGGTGTCGTAAATCAACAATGTATAAGTGAGCCCCATCCTCCACATTAAATTGAGTTTTACTAATAGTAGACATGGTCATATTTTTTCCGAAATTCCATAATTCAAGAAATATTTTTGCAACTAATGGTGACAATTCATGACCAGTCTTTTAGGGTGTATCTCATATTTTATTGAACCAAACCTGCAAAATATTATGAGTAACTTCAAGCATAGAATACACCAGTAGTTTTCTGGACTAGAGTGATATGCGAGAAACTATGTAGTAATTAATGGTTTAAAAATATATTTTTGTGCGCTTCATATTGTCATATATATTTATTTCTTGTATATATATTCTTGTGGATGGACGAGTGTCAATTACGTATTTTTCATTTATTTTGCAGTATTTAGTTGCTCGATTGGTGCGACGATGATTGAAGGATGGTTCGCGGATTGATTTTGGCAAAAATTCTCTGTTATTGGGTCACTCGATAACATAAATCTAGACATTGGGCCGTAATTTTCTTACTTGTTCTTGGGCCGTAGTTTACTTGATTGATATTGGGCTTATGAACCGGTGGTCCTATTCTATATATATGGGGTGATGCGGCAGCAATAGGATGATCCTTTGATGACAAAAATAAGATCCACCATTTTTGACTTGTCTTGGAAGGAAAGAAAAGAAAGGAGCCGCCATCCTTGACCAAAGGCTTTTAGAAGGAGCAGGGACGTGAATTGAAAAAGGAGGAAAACCGGCAACACTTTTTATTATTTCTTCTATTTCTTATTTTTCAGAACTAATGTCTTATAATTTATTTCTCTTTTATAATTTCATGAACACCATGTGTGAGTATTTAATTAATTTTGCTCCTTAGGACGTTGAACCCCATCGTTTGATTATGTTCTAATTAGATTTTGTAATATTTATTTTGTTTTTTTGTATGAAATTATTTGTATTATTCTATTTTCATAAAATATTGTTTAATTTCTAATTTAGATTGATCACCTAATTTAGGGTTAGATGTCAATTGCTAGAAATAGGGTTACAATCCATAATTATTGTCATTTTTATTTCACTTGTAGCAACTAATGTCGCGCACTATTTGGGGTAACACAACATAATTTAAATAAAATGAGTTTATGAGTTTATTGCTTAGATTAGCCTACTTGCCTAGTGCCTAATACTTTTATTGGATTAAATCTTGAGAGCTTATTCTAGGTTGTCCATTAATTAGGTTTGATCGAAGAGCTTGTTTTGTTTAGATATTCGATAAGGGTAAGTTCGAGTAGCAGAGCTTGTTGCTATTTAGAGCTAGTAGTTTCATATGAAAAGTGAATTATAATATTACAATTGATTAGATGAATCGATCGAGGGTGGAAACTGAACTTGGACTCGAGTTTTCTCATTATTTTTAATCCCATATTAATTTTCTTACGTGTTTTGTTTGTTTGAGTTTATTTACATTGATTTTTATTTCTTGCTTTATTTGGTTAGTTAGTTCCCATTAGTTAGTTTATCATCTTTTACCCCATTTTATTATTTTAATTAAATATGAATAATCACAAATTAATCCACACTACTCGTGGGATCGACCTTTACTTACCGCTTCTACTAGTTAGTGGAGGGAAGTTAAGAAAAAATAAAATATTAAATTTATCACGAAACATCGCGCGGTCAAATTTTGGCGCCGTTGCCGGGGAGTGGTGCAATTAAAATGTAATTTATGAGTATTACTTGAAATTAGTTTAGAAGTAACTTTTATTTCCATTTTTTTATTTTTTTTAGGATTACTCTCATCATCACCCGTTCCCCAATTTTTTTTCTTTTGTTATAATTTTCTGCTGCCAGGGTACAGGGTCACCTCATTCCTGCAAGTGGCAAACAAAACTTTAACGTATTTAGTAGCGCAAACGATATTTTTTTTAGGAATGGAAGCATACTCTCATCATTTAATGCTTATGATGCTATGTATGGAATGGACGGACAACCTTTCGAGCATGACAGATCGCACTGTGAATATCAATGCCAACAATACTATCCCGATTCATTTGTTGAACGAAATTCCGGACCGTCGCTAGAGGATATGATGAAAATACTGGTGTCTTATACTTTGCAATTCCAGCAACACTATGACAAGAATAAAAAACTTAGAGCGTCAAGTTAGCCAATTGGCGGAGCACATCAGTTGTTTAGACATGCAAGTGCACGATGAATTTCTCAACCCGTAATAAACTCAAGAAATGCGAGCAACATCATGCAACGAAGTGGGAAGATAATTGAGGTACCCAAGAAGCTGATAAGTACAATTGGAGATGAGGAAAATGGATACAAAGACGAAACAGAGCCGAAACAGTCTGGTATTGGGCTACCCAATACTCGACCTGCTGAAATTGATAAAAATGATATTTCTCTCGTCAATGTCCCAATCACAACAGAATTAATAACTTTTAATTCTATAATAGTAAGAGAAGCAAAGGAACACCTGGTGAAGCATGTTCAAGAGGTGTTTAAGATGGTCGAGATTAATTTCTTTCTACTTGATGCGACTAAAAGCAGAATTCTCATTTTTGAAGAAATTTCACATCAATAAGCTTAATATGCGTACGCTGGAGTGGAATGAGAAGGAGACGATGGGTGAAACTGTATTTCCATTTTTCATGAGAAGTTGCCACCAAGTCGAAAAGATCTGGTTAAGCACCCGATCTCGAAACGACTGGAGTTTAAGGAGATTGAATTCATGAGATTTCCATTCAGTTTAAGACCACTGTCAAAACCTCCCTGGACTACTAACTGAAAGGGCGTAATAAGTCGAACCAACAACTTAAAAAAAGGGCGCTTATTGGGAAGCAACCCAATGTTTACATTATTTTCGTGTTTTCAACTTTATTTTATTTCTATTTTATTTTTTTTCTTTCTACCTCACAGTCTGCATACTGCAACATCTAGGTCTGGAAACAGGAGCTAGCTAGACTTCTTCATGTTGAAGGGGGAGAAAGGTTTGGTTGAGGAATTTAGATGATTGGGCTTATTTTGTGAAGAAAGATCGTCATTGTTGTCTAGACCCGGGACCTTCTCGCCATTTACTCGGGTGATTTCTATCCCTACTCTTCCCTCATATTGAATATTTATTTGATTATTATTATTTTATTCTTGCTTGAGGACAAGCTAAAGTT
>BMAC01000681.1:160172-175511 GCA_014905375.1 Phtheirospermum japonicum | reverse complement strand
ATTATATATATATATTTTTTACGTTTTAAAATATGCAATATGTATCTTAAATTGTAGATCTTGAGAATGTGATTAATTTGATATATATTTCATTCAAAACGAATAAAATTTGAAAAAGTTATGGTTTGTTGAAGATTTGAGTTTCATTTCAAAATTTTGAATTTGCAGTTTATAGACGAAATTTGCGATGCTTTTTGTATACAATCGTAGTGTTTTTTTTCTTAATCTATTGTGCTTTCCAAAGAACAATGTAGTGCTCTTTGTAAACGTTGATATATGTCCAAAATACCATTTTTAATTAATTAATGCATTTTTTTACATTATTACCATGCTGACATGTCATGATCTCAACCATCAAGATTATCCAATCTAATGGTCAAGATGAGTCCCTAGGTTCACATATAATGACGGGTTCTCATTTGAACCCAACCCTATATATATATATATATATATATATAATATATATTATATACTATATATATATATATATGAAAAAGTTATAATATTTTGTCAAAATTATCTATTTCTATTGTTTGAAAAATAGAGATCGGGACTAATCCTGGCCTTAGATCTAATATTGCACAGTGCAATTATATGTCCAGGTTCATTGTGCTTTTTACACAGTACTGTAGTGCTAAAATCAGTCAAGTTTTTTTAATTTAATTATATATATATATTTTTTACGTTTTAAAACATGCAATATGTATCTTAAATTGTAGATCTTGAGAATGTGATTAATTTGATATATATTTCATTCAAAACGAATAAAATTTGAAAAAGTTATGGTTTGTTGAAGATTTGAGTTTCATTTCAAAATTTTGAATTTGCAGTTTATAGACGAAATTTGCGATGCTTTTTGTATACAATCGTAGTGTTTTTTTTCTTAATCTATTGTGCTTTCCAAAGAACAATGTAGTGCTCTTTGTAAACGTTGATATATGTCCAAAATACCATTTTTAATTAATTAATGCATTTTTTTACATTATTACCATGCTGACATGTCATAATCTCAACCATTAAGATTATCCAATCTAATGGTCAAGATGAGTCCCTAGGTTCACATATAATGACGGGTTCTCATTTGAACCCAACCCTATATATATATATATATATATATATATATATATATATAATATATATATATATATATGAAAAGTTTATAATATTTTGTCAAAATTATCTATTTCTATTTGTTTGAAAAATAGAGATCAATAAATATTATGTTCTTATGATTTTCTTATCCATGCCCGCCTAATCGCGAATTTTACAGTAGTTCTATGTATACGGGGTGATGCGGCAGCAATAGAATGATCCTTTGAAGACAAAAATAAGAGCCACCATTTTTGACTTGTCTTGGAAGGAAAGAAAAGAAAGGAGCCGCCATCCTTGACCAAAGGCTTTTAGAAGGAGCAGGGACGTGAATTGAAAAAGGAGGAAAACCGGCAACAAACTTTTTACTGTTTCTTATTTTTCAGAACTAAGTCTTATAACTTATTTCTCTTTTATAATTTCATGAACATCATGTGTGAGTAGTTAATTAATTTCAATACTTGGGACGTTCAATCAGTAGCGAATTCAGGATAAAACTTTAGATATGGCGAATTTAATGGTATCGTTTGATTGACCGTCGACTTACGAATACGATGAATGATCGTTGATCGAAATCATGTTAATGAATTTGCATATTTTCTTCATCATATGGGCACTTAACGTGTGAATGTTAATTTGTATTTTATCAAAAATTAGAGAACTTAATTGTAATTTAAATAATAATAATAATAAAACATTGGACAATTTTGATGGTGTCAAAAATATAGATTTGTATATATTTTTCATAATTATTTCTTTTTTATTCTTATTTAGACCAAAAGGTTTTTTAATGTTAAAAAAGTCAATTTTTGTTTTTCAAATAACCTCAAAAAAAAAACTAAAAATGCACGGTGGTAGAGGTTCTTAACCACTTCACCCCAACTCTCTTTTGTCTAGTTCTTTATATAAACAAATTAAATTATATATAAAATTATACTACTGGCCAAGAATCCGGTGGATCCAGCTTGGGCGGCCGCCCAAGCTCGCCAGGTGCTGGATTCGCCGCTGCGTTCAACCCCATCATTTTGATTATATTCTAATTAATTTATGTAATATTTATTTCGTTATTCTTATGAGATTGTTTGTGTTATTATATTTTCATGACATGACTTTTTAATTTCTAATTTAGATTGATCACCTAGATTAGGGTTAGATGTCAATTGCTAGAAATAGGGCTACAATCCGTAATTGTTGTCGTTTCTATTTCATATGTAGCAACTAATGGTCACGCATTATTAGGGGTAACACAACATAAGTTAAATAGACCGAACTTATGAGTTTATTGCTTAGATTAGCCTATTTGCGAAATTCCATAATTCAAGCAACATTTTCGCAACTAATGGTGACAATTCATGGTCAGTCTTTTAGGTTGTATCTCATATTTTATTGAACCAAACCTGCAAAATATTATGAGTAACTTCAAACATAGAATACACCAGTAGTTTTCTTGACTAGAGTAATTTGGAATTCAAGTTCTTAATAATATTTGACGTCATGAACTCGTAACGATGCGTTGCACAATGAACACGTGCCCATTTTTTGGGCTTTTCATGAACAAGCTTCAACAAGGCTAATAGGTCTTTCTTATTTATGCTTTTCATAGATTCATCATATACCGACTCTCTATATGTATGTGCTAGTTTCTTGAGTAAAAGTACAACTTCAGGTTGGTAATGATGCATGTTCATCTGAAGGTGGAAAGCACCTAAACCTTGATTCACTATCGGGGATACACATATCTAATTACATTTCCTATGCTTTTATGCGCATTAGAAATGATCACTAAATTTTACGAACACCCAAAAGTATCGTGCAATTGCTTCATAAACCAAAAACATGATGCTTCATTCTCTATATCACAAATATCGATAGTAAGTGGAACTAGCTGCTCATTTCCATCTTTGTTGCAGCAATAAACATTATACTCTCTTATTTGCCTTTCAAATGTGTACCATCAACCACGATAACATGTCTGCAATATTATTTGGAGCAAAAACAGATGTAGTTAAGGCTACAAGAGTGTACTTAATGTACCATCGTTATCAGTCTCTAAACTAGTTAAGAGTTGAGATTCTCCTGGCGAAGCATGTTGAGATAAGAAGGCAACATGTACCAAGATTATTGGTGATCTCCATATCTCATTGTGTAGGAAAAATCATGAGCACTTAATGCCTTATTATACAAGATATCTATTCCGTGCTCAATTTCTATATCATCTTAAATTTCTTTGGCCTGAAGCAAATGACCTTCCCTGAGTAATCTGGGTGCGTAGAGCGCATTAATAATTCTATTAGGAAATTGCATTGGTGCACTTATATTGGTATGAAACTAACAAGTGTGCTCAGGGTTAAATTTTGTCACCTTCAAGATGTCTCCTACTTTTGAGTATGCACGTAACAGGAACCCACAACCCTAATATTTGCATATAGTATAGTACCATTGTGTACATAATGCCTTCACTCGATAAGAATATTCATGTGTCGCATTATACACCCCAACCGCAACTTGCAGATCAGATTTATTCTCAAAGTTTATGCCAATATAAAGCTTACAGTCAACATTTTCACAATCAATATTCTTGGCTCAAATTATATAGGATCAAGATCACTGGTATGAAATGAAGCTTTAGGAATTGTCTAAGTACTTGTCCTTGAATTAACATGGATGTCCCCTTAGTTATTAAATAACGGAGGTGGTCTTCGCACTCTTTGACCAGTATGATAACATGATTCATTATCCGAGTTATCCTCTATTAGCATCAAGATGTCACTCTCGTGAAGATTCATGGACTATTCTATGAGGTAATCATTAGCTTCCCAAAGCAATTCATCATATATTAACTTTTGTAGTACCTCAGAATCGAAGTCAATGTCAAATGATCGCTTTTCACTTCATCTTTATCACTCTCTATGCATCATCAACCTCATCTTCACCATCCTCTTTAAACTCAACATATTCTCATCTTCACCGAACTCTCCAGATACTCCGCCAAAGTGTGTTTCATGCTCATCTTCACGATTTTGGACACTTCTTCTAGGATTTTCATCACCACAATCTTCATAAGTCGTTGTTTTACTTGGACCCATGTTATCCGACATAGAAGAATTTCAAATCCTTTCTACTCAACAAGTTCAGGAGATTTCATGGTGTTCAAAGCAAAACCCAAGGCCTTCGTCGCGGATTCAAGTCAAGAAATAGTGTTTAATTAAATATTAAGGCTTCCCACCTTAGATTTAATTTTATTAATGACCAAACTCATCGTGGAGGGAGATCAAAAAGCCTTCTACTATTAAGACACCGAAGTCAAAGTCAAGAACTTTTGAATTCAAGTGTTTAGTTAGAGATTAAGTTGTAAAACCCTCAAATAAACATTATCCAACAACAAGTTCAAACCCGAATGAGATCAGATTGAAGATTCATCTCCAAATTCTCAAATTCTGAATGTATTGTTTGTGAAGAAAAATTATCAAAGGAGGAACTAGAAGTTATAATCCCATATTTTCTCCATTTGATTCATAAATTTAAAATTTATACGAATTTCTTGTGTTTCTTAATTTAATACACAAGATTTTGTTGTTACACTCTGTCAGTAAACTAGAATCATTCTGATTTCACTTATAAGTTGTCATTCTCCTTCAGCAAAACCTAATTTTTCCAACACACACACACACACACACACACATTCATGTATGAGTTAACCATTCTTTATACAGTTCAACCAATCGAATCAATGGCCCAATAAACCAGTTAATAGTCCAGTTCGTTATCGGATCTAGTTTTACAAAAATTGTCTCTAAGAAAGAAGGAGGAATGAACCCCAACCAGTAGACTTGAGGATGATTATGTCATATTATTTCTTATCTTTAGACTAGTTTAACACATGTGAATTACATGAGATTTATTAATAGATCAAATGTAAAAAATATTTGTGATAACTACATAGTTTTAAATCTAAAATAAAAAATTCAAAGTATGTCGTATTCTCAACTCGTGCCTTGTATATGTCTAATCACTATTTATTAATCATCTTTATTATTAAATAATTTATATTTTAATGTCTAACTTAAATTCATTAATAATTTTATTTACATACTTAGAAAGGTCCAAAGATGCTACATTCTCAACCCGCGTCTAATATTAATTAATTAATTATTATTAAATAACTTTATCTTTTAATATAAACATAACTTGTTTAATTATTTTTATAATTATAGTTCATATTATTTCGTATGTAATTTGTCTTTGAATTAGAAAAATAAAATAAAAGGAAAATATTAAATTAGGATAAGAATAATAAAAGGGAAATATTAAATTAGGAATAATATAAAAAAATTGAATATTAAATTAGGTAGATATTAGGCTCGGATGAATATAAGCATCCAAAAACCATAAATCTTGTTTTGTCAAATAAAGTATGAGATCCATACACATATATTAGGAAGAATCTGCATAAATTTACAGGGGAGATGTATTAATAACAACTATTTTTTATTACACACGTGCAATGCACGGGACATAGAGTTAAAATATAGAAATACAAATTATATTCATATTACTTTTATTATTATTTACTACTTGAAGATATGAATAAACACAGAGATAGAGATGGAGAGAAATAACTAAAAAATACACACTAAATAAATTATAGTTCGAATTCACACTGTATACATGAATGTTAAGATTATACGTTGCCAAATACTTCTATCTACACTGCATTATTGGTCATGTTCGATCCCGAATCTTCATCACCACAAACTAATATCTTCAAACCATTTCGATGGGTGACACGCGACACAACAACATAACTGACCATGACTTAACACGGGATTCTTCAGATAAAGGTTGATGTTCGAAAGTGATTGACACTGACTCTTGTTTATCATCATCGCATATGAAATCATGAGTAAAAATTGTCTTCATTGAAACTTGAAAGGTATCCTAACGTTAGAAGGCGTTAGGCTCATCCGGGGAAGAAACACATTTTCACCTGCCTTTGCTCCAGTTAGAATTTTGCATTCAATAACGTGCCTGGAAAGTCTTGCAACAACCAATCCCGTCCCATTACATAATCCCATGGAGTGGTCTATGTTCCTCAATAACATGACAGGAGTCCCCACCTTCATATGCAATTCATGATTGGGCACCCTAGAACACTTTATTTCATTCAAGAATTTAGGCGTGTGGAAATCACACAAGAAGTCATTCCCACCACCGGATTTGCAGGCACTATCCGTACTCAGGTAGGTGTACCCCTCACTAGAGTTCAAAGCGTTCATGTACTCGTTCATTGAGTCCACAACATCTAAAGTCGGGGGCCAATATGGCCCTATCCTTTAGGAACATTGGGTCATCAATAGAGTCTCTAAATATCAGATGTGTATCCTCAACAATAGCTGCAATGGGTTGCCCGAATATCAGAGGAGGATATCATCTGGAATTTCACTAGTGCAGCAGAGACATTCTAGAACGAGTAAAACAGACATTCCAGAATGGATTCTACTGCGCTCTAGATACATATGTTCTAGAAAGTCTGACTTTATAGAACGGTTATTTACCCATTTTAGAAAGTTTATTACCTATTCTAGAAAGTCATCTTTGTGGTCCTTTATTTTAAATATTGATTATACTGAGAGAATATTACACTTGGTATCAATTCACTTGGTTCCCTCAGTATTGCCTTCGGTTGTAATGATGGCAAATACTAGCATCGATATACCGATGGATTCACCGAGGTTACAAGTACAGAGGGATAAATCTCTCGGTATTTACATCAGTAAAAAAAATCTCGGTAAATTTATTGGTATTACCAAGGTAATATTTTCCCTTAGTAAATTCCTCGGTAATCCGCTTTTTTGTGTGTGTAGTGTATTGACTTTTTAATGAGACATGTGAACATTGTGTTTCTATATATATATGTGTTATCTGTGATGAATATGTATATTATGTGTGATGAATATAGATATTTTTGTGTGATAATTATAATTTTACAATATTTTGTTAAATGAAAATTGTGTTATGTGTATAATGAATATAACTTTAGTGATGAATGAGACTTGTGTGTATGATGGTTATGAACCTACGTGAAGTGGAACCGATTCAACTCCAAAATCATCACACGTAACATCCATAACCTTCATCACACATAACATCCATACACCTATTCATCACACGTAACATACATACTACCATTATACAAAATATTAAAGTGGGAACTAGGTCTGCCATGCATTGTGCACCCAAGTACAGGGTATATAACCTCATATTTTTTAGTTTTCAATTCTATGTTTTTATTTTATTTTTACATTCGCGGCCTATTTTTTTTTAATTTTTATTTATTTATTTTGTTTAATTCTTGATTATACTCTTACTTTGTTATTGCTTACTTTTTGTTTGTGATGCATCGATATATTAATTGATATTTTGTTAGGTTTTGAATATAATGCAATCAATATGTTTTGATTATGTATGTATTGTTGGTTATTAATATGATATTATTGGAGTTTATGAATATTTGTTTTTTCATATAAGTTTAATTGTGAATATGATTGTTAGTTATCATAAATTGATTAATCAAGGAAAAGAATATTTAAAATGTTCCATAAAGTTTTCCTCAATTCAAATATTGGGTTATGAATACGATCTGTATGAGTTTTTACATTTTAATATAAATTAAAACATCATTTCAAATAAGCCATAAGCCTTATCAGTCTGCACATGGAAATGGTTTTTAAATACTAGGCAAAATTAAGAATCTTGATGGTTCTAAATACTAGAAGTCTCACTTCTTTTCTTAGGCAAAACATAACTTTTTTATTTTGTCAAGAATTGTCTATTAATTTGGGCCCAAAAGTTTGTGGCCAGCCTTCTATTGGGTCCATTAGCATGACCCATCTAGGCCGGGCTGAATCGAACTTTCCATACCTACTTTTAAAAAAACGTTTATCAAGTTTAAAAGTTCGCTCGCAAGAGTACGAGGTCACTTGTAGGTTGGTAAGTTAACTCGAGTCGAATCTCTTGAGGAAGACTAATTGGAGGTAGTTTTTGTGTTTGATTTCACGAACGAGAAAATAACGAAAACGTTAATATTAACACACAGTCGAATCTTGGTTTGAAAGTTGGAATAACTAAGATGACAACTTAAATGACGAGCAAAGAAATCAAAAACTTATAAAAAAAAAATTAAGAAAACAAGGGTTTAGGGCTCTAGAATCATCTCCGCGACCAATAGGCATTCATCGAACACTTAACCGACAACCTAGGGTTGTCAATCCCAACTTGTGAATTAACACCCAAAAACCCCAATTGATGGCCCTAAATTATTCTAGATATTGGACCCGTGAACTTTAACCAACAACCATCACACAATCCAACAATACAATCTCAAAACAGCCAAGAACCATAAACACAAGAGAAGATGAATTTTCAAGAACATTAGATATTCATAATCAAAGCAACTAAGGAATTTGAATAATAAAAGCGAGAAATTGAAAACTTACTAATTAACGGAGAAATATAACATCGTCCAATCGATAAATTAAACTAAGATCTGCTAATTAATTAAGCTAAGATCTACTAAACTAAGAAACTATCTAAGATCTACTAAAACTAAGAACTAGATTTTGAAACGGAAAAGTAAGATACGCGAAGAAGTCAGCGAACACTCTTGGGGTTGTAAATCCCAAGAGGTTCAAAAAGTGGTACTCTCTACATCTTGGAACCCTAGAAGTACCAAAGACGTCGCTTTTCATAGTTTTTTGCTCTTTTCTTACAAAATTTATTCATATTTATGTTTTAAATTTTTAATTAAGGTAAAAAAACAGATCTATAAAGCAGAACTTTGGAAACATATTTGCCTTTTATGTTCGTGATTTTTACAGATCCATAAATGTAGGGATTGAGATTTGGAAACATATTTATGCTTTTTTGTAATTTTTCATAGGATGTATTATCTGCCTTGATTTTTTTTTAATCTAAGTTTTTTTTTTTTTTTAATCATCAAGATTCTCCAATTTTTTCCTAACATTTTTCTTGTGAATTTTGAATGATTCTTCAGGCGGGTCTGCAATTAGTGAGATAATAAAATCTTTAGAAGAATACTTATATCTTGTGATTAGACTTACGAAGAAAGGTTCGTGTATCCACTTTTTTTATTTATTAATTGCTTCAGTTATTTGGGATTGTTCAATCGATCTTGATACCAGCATTTGGAATACGATTGCTATTAATATTTGCTTGCCTATTTATTTTATTGATTTGATTTATGAATATGACTTCGGGATTGAAATTTCTTTAATTTCAATGAAACTCTTTAGTTTCTTGATTGACAAGATGAAAATCTGTGCAAGGTTTTAAGATTAAACTAAAAAGAACAAATGAAAAGCTAAATGTGGTTTGACCCAAATTTTTGTCCATCGACTAATTATTCCTCTCATGTGTTACTGTAAATAATTGCTTATCATGAATTTTGATTGTTGTAATTCATGCAGGACCTCATATACGTTGAAGAAGATGGAATGGCTGACACGGTATTTCGTTGTATTCGGAAGATGGATATTGACAATAGGGTGATGGTATTAATTAGTTCTTATTTTGCTGCAATATCTTTATTATCGTATTGCAGATTAGTTTATATCTGTGGCCGTGTTTCACATCCGTCGAGGAGCGAAAACCTACGACATCGATGCTTACGTCGTTTTTGAGGGACTTGCCGAGGATCAGAGTGGAAGATATTGACAAGGGGTTGGAACTTATGGAGGTTTGCGGCATATGTTGGGAGAAGACTAAGGTCGGGGCTCAGATATCGGTGCTGCAGTGCCACCATGCCACCATGATTAATTATTCCATGGTATGAACCTCTTTTTCCTATAATCTCTCATCCTTTTCTTTTTCGATTTATATTTGTTTTTTGGTTCACTTTTTGTAATCTAATTGTGCTTTTACTTTTATTATTTAGATCTATTTTTTGGGGGGCAAATTTACTGGACTCATGCAAGGAATAATTGTATTTGTTTTTTTTTTAGATCTAATTTTTTTATGATATTTGATTTTTTTTCTCATCCAATTTCTTATTTTCTCTTCGTCAATTATGTTTGTTGGAGTGATATCTGATTATGTTTATTTGTTTTCATTTTTTTGTAGGAATAATTGTATATCTTGAATTATTATTGCAAAAGGGATTGTCTACGCATACCATTGCTTTTTTTTTTTTGGTTGATGATGATTTTTTTGTTGTTGTATTTGGGTTCTGTTCTGTTGTATTTTTTTTTTCGTTTTATTAATCCATTTTTTTTTCTAAATTTATGCTTTAATTTTACTGTGACTATATATATTTTACCTTATATTTTTTTATAATTTTTATTTACAGTTGATGATGGAAAAAAGCCCGTAATCATAATCATTTTTACTAATAAGCAGTATTGAGAAGAATTATTCTGAACTTATAATGTTTTTAATTTGTGCATCTCTTTACACAATTCTTGATTTTTGTCTTGATTTAAGAAAACCGTAACTTGAATTTTGAACATATAATAACTTTTAAAAACAAGAGAACTTGCAAAAGGAAAAAAAATTATTCTCAACCTTATCTTACGAGCCATTAAAACAAATATTTAAGAAAGTGATTAGAAGCAATGTGAAGTTATTAACATTTAGCTTATAAGTGATTATCAAATCTTAAGACATATAATACATATTAGATAATTAGTTTTTAAAATATAATAACAAATTTTTAGCTTTTATGTTTGACATAAAAATTATCAAGTTTTAGACATATAATATATATTTGATAATTAATTTTTAGATTATAATATTAAGAAAAGTGATCTGCAAACACATAGATATCCCATTCTCAACTTTTAGCTTATAAGTTTAAAAAAATGATTACTAATTTTGAAATGTATTGAACATAGTGGATTATTAAACTTTGATGGTGATTTTTTCCTATTTATGTTGAAAATCGATTAACGATTATGACTCGAGGTAGTAATTTGATGATTGATAATTAAAAAGAAAAACATGAGTATTTATCTTTAATTAAGGTAAATATTATCGGTAAATAGTTTTTTTCTTACCAATCATAAGTTGTTTTACAAAATGGGTCAAAATATTTATCTCTAATTTGTTAACATGAATGTGGTTTCTATATTTAATACAGAGAATATTCGCTTATCTACTTTCAACCAAGATTTAGTTTATCCACTTGTGTTGAATAGATTCTCGAGGAGATAGACAGATTGGTAACAATAACGAAGGTGATGCGAAAGTGAAGAAGATGATGAAGAGCTGCCGGACCATTCGTGCAATGATCTAATATGAGAACAGTACATAATAAATTGATTAAATTGATATACTGTTGGTTTGATTTTTCAAATTATATATTTGAAGTTTTTATCACATGTGAGTATTATAGATGTATTGTGTGAGATTGTATTTTTTTAAAAATCTTATTATGTTGTAATGTCGATCGAGAATAAAGGGGCGAAATGGGTTGAGAATTTTCTTTTATGATTCACAAGATCAATTTCCCTACGTGCATATTTTTAGTATGCATGTTTGTTTTTTATTTTAGGATTCAATTGTGTTCCTTAGAGATTTATTTGCAATACTTATAAGTTTTAATTTAAATGAAAAAGCGTTTAAAGGAAGCCTTTGAGACTGGTGCAGAAGAAATTGGTAGCAAAAGAGATGCTAATTACGAGAAGAGGAAATGCCACAACAAAATCTTTTAAACATCTTATATTTACATCAAATATTATTTTTCCATTGTATTAATAACTCACTTTGTGGAGTTAATAATTTTATTATTGATCAATTTTATGTTTTTATGTCTTTTTCCCGATATGCCCGCGTAAAACGCGGGTATTCAAACTAGTTTTGTTAATAATGATGCATGTACTCAATATTTCGCCTTTTAATTTATTATTATTATTATTGTTATTATTATGAGATGATTATGTTGATGATGTCGTTTGTGCCTTTGAATTCCATGTCAAAAGTCAAATCTTTCTTAAGCAAAAGTTTGATGTTATTAATAATGATGTATGTCCTCAATATTTCGCCTTTTGATTTATTATTATTATTTTTTTTTTTTACGTTAGAAATCAAAACATATGAGACTCAAACTCCTATATTTTACTGAGCCTCCAAATATATATATATATATATATATATATATATATATATAATTAATATAAATGTTCTATTTGGTATATTAGAATTAGTTATAACAATAAAAATATGACTCCCATAATTAGAATTTGTGAACTCTATGATTAGGATTTTCAAGTATTTCTTAGGTTTACTTGACGAATTTTAGAAACTTAAAAGCTTATTAAAATATAAAAATTCTAATTATGCGAGTACCATTTTTTTTTTGTTTCTAATTAATTCAAATATACATGTAGAATATTTATATGATCCGTGTCAAAAATCAAATCTTTTTAAGCATAAGTTTTTTTTTTTTTTTTTAATAATGATCCATGTCCTCAATATTTTGCCTTTTAATTATTACTAGTGCGATGCATGAATCGAATTGAAATGGATGTTGTAATTCATTCAATGTAAGTTTAATATTATTAAAAAATTAATGTAATATAATAATCTAAAATACTCAAGTCGCGATTATTGGTCAATTTAAGCAAATTTAAATCAAACGACGTGGATATACGCACCCTACTAAAAAATGTTATCACAAAAATGTCAAATATTATCCTTAAACCCTACACCCCCAAATACTTCATCAAGTTCAACTCTCCACCACCACTCCAGCTGCCGTCCATCACCGCCGCCACCGCCATGGCCTCCGGCTATTGAAGAATATAAAAAAACATGCGCACAGAAATACGCTGCCACCATCATGGCAGTCGTGCCATTGAAGAAAGATAAAAGAAAAAAACACCCTGAAAAAATGTCGTTCGAATCAGATTTTTGAATACAAAATATATCAAAAAATTCGATTCGAATACAAAACACATGTTTAAAGAATTGATCTATACACAAAATATATGTTTAAAAAACTGAAATGACGCCTCTTTTGGACTAAAAAATGGTTTTTTGATTCTTTTTTCTTTCCGATTAATGTTGTATTGTTCGATCAAAAAGTTCAAACACATGAGTTCTATTCAAGAAACCAAAGACGAACACCCCTATTTTTCATCTGTTTCTTACTCTATACCGCCCAGATCCGTCACATACCTTTCACCACCCATCACTATTTTTTCTTCTTCCTGTACGACGACGGTATGATGCGCGACGCTAATGGCAAAGTCGGAGTGGTGTTGACCGGTTGGAGAAAATGATGTATTAGGGTGTTGGGGGAAGGGGGGTGAATTTGAAAAAAATTTTTATTGGGGTGAATTGATAAATAGATGGGTGCGTATATCCGCGCCCTAAAACAAGTCAAATGCAAATAACTCCACATTTATATATTATGAAACAACTTTTTAGTCTAATTATAATTTAACTTGTTATCATCGCATGATAATAGTTTCAATCTCTCCCTTTAGTTAGTCGCGAAATAATCATATTAGTCACGTTATTACAAATCACTGTGTGCATCTCCTTGTTTAGTCTTTGTACTCAAAGACAAAGTGAAAATCTTATAAATAATTTTAGGTTTTTCTAATTATCGGTACCCGTTGTACTTGTTTGTCAACGGGTACTCCAAAATTTATCATTAGTAATAATTTAATCACATGAACCTGTTTGAATACAACTGAATAATCTAGTTGTACTTTAGTCGCTATTTGTTGTATTTTTTATTTTAGAAATAATTTATATCAGCATAATTATACAATTACCAATCAACCTTTAACCAATAAAAATATAATACTTGTAATATAAATTTGAAAAAAATTATAAAATGAGCTAAATAAATACAAAAACTTGTATTTAAATTATAAATATATATTAGTTAAATTAAAATTAAAAAAACCCTACATATTATGAATAATATAAAATACATCCTAAAATATTTTAAAATTGGATTAAAATATTATGAATTCTAAATAATTATTTAATAATAAGAAAAAATATAGAAATTTTATAAAATAATACAATAAATCATATATGAAATAAGTTAAATATATATAAGAAATATATTTTACATAAAAATATTTATCAAGTAATTTAAAAATAAAAAAATTACGAAGAAATAATATAAAATAAATTTTATTTCAAAATAATTTTATAGAATGAATTAAAATAATTTAAATTTTGAATAATCATTTGCTAAATCCTAAAAGTAACAAAAACACACTTAAAATTCTATATACAATAAAATAAATCAGAGAAAACTAGGAATTCGGTTAAATAAATACGACATATGTGTTTTGATTCTAAATGATTCTTAATATTTTCTGAAATAAAATAAAATAAAATATAGAAGTATTGTAGTATAATATAATATAATAAATATGATAATATATTGAAATCAGATAGAAATATAATAAGTTTATACTTAATTTCTAAATATTTATTTAAAGACATTGAAAGAATAAATTGGCGATAGTTATAATATAAATTAAATAAATATATAAAAATTTATTCTAGATATTCTTTATCTATTGAAAGTTGATAATAAAATAATAACAAAGATCAAGAAGTTATAAAAAATAAAATAAATCTTAAAATATTTTAAAATAGAAAGTAATATAATTAATTAAAGTTATAATATAAAATTTATCTCATAAATCTAGAAACTAAAAAATATATAAATATTATAAAAATATATAAAATACTACAAAAATGAACAAAGAAACACCAAATAAACGAGGCATAGTATTACAAATTTAATTAAAGGCCTTTGTATTATATTTTATTATAGTTAATATTTTTGAAATCAGCCCGTTAATTGAGTTGGGATAGCCACTGAGTAATCGAATTAAACATCAAGTCATCGAGTCAGTTGATGATCCCTATAAATAAATTAGAATTATATATATATATATATATATATATATATATATATATATATATATATATATATAAGTTATACGAAAGTAATTATAAAACCAAGAGTAATAAATCATTTATGTGTGGAATTTCTAACGTTAAATACATAAAGTCATAGTAATTAGTCACAAACTATTAATATACAAATGTTCATAAATAATTGTTTAGTTAAGAATTTTAAAATAATGTATTGAATTCTTTATATTATGCGATTATATAATTATTTTTTTTTCATTCTGCCCACGTATAATTTTGATTTCAGATTTTAATCAAATAATTGTAATAAAGTTATATTACCTT
>BMAC01000681.1:144245-157213 GCA_014905375.1 Phtheirospermum japonicum | reverse complement strand
TTCAGATTGTGGTTTGTCCCAAAATAAAGTTCGTTTGGTAAACTGTGAAATCGAAATAGTTTGGGGGTAAAAAAGTTTTTTTCACTTTTTTTTAATAGATCTTCATCTGATTTTGCCAGTGATTTACAATTTGCACACTTTATCAAAAATATTAACTATATTTTGTAATACTTTAATAAATTTTTATGATACTTTAACAACACTTTATAATACTTACAATAAAATATATAGAGACAAAAAAATTATATATAAATATAGATGAACTATGTTTTGTAATACTATAGTTATATTTTGTGATACTTTAATAACACTTTGTAATACTTACAATAAAATATATATAGACGTAAAAAAATTATATATAAATATAGACGAACTATGTTTTGTAATACTATAGTTTATATTTTGTGATACTTTAATAACACTTTGTAATACTTACAATAAAATATATATAGACGTAAAAAAATTATATATAAATATAGACGAACTATGTTTTGTAATACTATAGTTATATTTTGTGATACTTTAGCAACAATTTGTAATACTTTATATAAAATATATATAGACGTAAAAAAAATTAAATATAAATATAGACGAACTATGTTTTGTAATACTATAGTTATATTTTGTGATACTTTAACAACGCTTTGTAATACTCACTATAAAATATATAGAGACTTAAAAAATTAAATATAAATATATACGAACTATTTAGTTATATTTTGTGATACTTTAATAATGTTTTGTGATAGTCAAATAATTTGAGTTAAAAATATTACTTAATTACGCCTAATTGTAAAAATATGTATAAAAAAAACTTATGATACTTTAACAATCTTTTGTAATACTTTAACAATATTTTGTGATACTTAAACAACTTGAGTTAAAAACATTACTTAACAATACTTTAATTATAAATAGGTATACAGAACTTAAGATATTTTAACAATATTTTGTGATACTTTAACAATATTTTGTGATACTCAAACAACTTGAGTTAAAAATATTAATTAACTATGCTTTATTGTAAAAATATGTAAAAAATACTTGTGATACTTAACTTATAATACTCTAACAATATTTTGTGATACTTAAACAACTTGAGTTAAAAATATTACTTGATGCTATGTTTTAAACTATTATATATTAGCTTGAAAAATTATTGAAATTATTTAGTCACAGTTGTCATTCTTTTTGTGATACATTAAGCATATATTATAATACTTTAAGATAAATTTGTAATACTTTTAAATTGTGCTTTCCATAGTGAACGCAAAGTGTTTTCAAAACCTAATGAAAACCAAATAAAATGAAAATGAAAATCATCGAATATCATATACAAAACATTATAAATCCAACCAAACTGTAACCTCATAATATTGCCAAAAGAAATCCTAGGGTACACCAAAACTTAATTTAACAAAGTTCTTAAAAATATAAAATAAATCTTTCCTCCACATTAATAACTTGGGTGCCCCAATCTCTTCAACCCTCTGTTTGGAATTTATGAATAACTCACCAAAGAGTGAAAGATCCTCTTTAGAACTCTCATCATCGTTTTACGTAATATGAACAGAGATTCGTCCTCACTGAATACCGGGCTTTTAATCAGTTCCCCGACATAAATACTTTTGGTCTCTTCGAATATAGTGCTCGCCTCATCCCTGTCGGAGCTGTTATCATGCCCGATTTCAGTCTCAAACATGTCCCTTACTTGAGCAGAAGTAAACGCCCCTGAAAACGTCGGCACTTGCAATCCAAGCCAAATCTCAGAAATAACCTCACCATTTCCACTAACTTCTTCCGTTTCATAATCCTCACATCTTGTGTCTGCTTCCTATACTTTGTTAGTTTCGAAAAAAATTCGGGTGCTTCGGTGTCACCGAACCTAATATTTACCTAATTTAATATTTTTATTTTATATATTTTTTACCTAATTTGATATTTTATTATTATTATTATTATTATTATTATTATTATTATTATATTTTTTAATTTAATATTTTTCTTTATTATATGTTACTTAATTCAATATTTTCTTTATCATATTTTGCCTAATTCAATATCTTACTTTTTTTAACTAATATAAAAAATAACTAAGTCAAGTTTAATTAGAAATAATCTATATAAGTTGAATAAATTTTATATATAATAAAAGTTAATATAATTTTATTTTTAGAATTTCTAATATTCTATTTAAGAAAAATACGAGTTATATAAAATTATTACAAAAGAGAAATAAATATAAAAAAAATAAACTCAATTTGGATATCTAATATAATATAATGCATTGAAAATAACATTAATAATATATATGAAAAACTATTGTTACTCAAAAGAGAGAGAGAGAGAGAGAGAGAGAAACAACAACAACAATAAAATAGTAATAAATCATTACACCTAAAAAAGTAAATATTAAATATATTCTAAAATTTCTTATCTAGCTCCAATATAATCCATTGATAAATACATTTTATATTTACATGGACAAATTAATCTTCTACGCAAAAAAAATAAATAAAAAAATCAAGGAAACAAAAAAAAATACATAATACTATTATTAAGGAATTTAAACTAAATATTATATTATAATATAATTTAATTTAATAATAATAATAATAATAATAATTAATAGAGATTAGACACAAGTTGGGAATGTGATATCTTTTGAATATTTTTAAGTATGTAAATAATATTATTAACGAATTTAGTTTAAACATTAAAATATAAAATTATTTAATAAATTATAATAATTAATAAATATATTGGACATGTATAAGGAATGTGTTAAGAGGGAACTGATCCCTTGTCCGTGACAAACAGAGGATATAATGTCAACAAGCATTATCTCATTCAATCCACCCCTAACGCATCCTCATATCCAATCATCTCCTGCCACATATGCACACTGACATTATAAAAAATGTCAGTCACCGATCAGGAGAACGGAACTCTATGTTAAGAATACATCATTTGGGTTTATTTATTTTTAAATTTAAAACTATGTAATCATCACAAATATTTTTTTATAATAAATTAATACACGGTATTAAACTAATTTGATACTATACATACACAGAAGTTAAATACACGCATGGAATTATATTAGGCAAACACTTGTATTAGGCAAGATTAACGGGTCATGACCCGTTAGGAATCTGACCCGTATTGGTATTTGTACTGTAAAGTATTAGTACTATGATGTATTGATTTTTGTATTGTATGATCTATTGGTTTTTTATTATAATATATTGATTTTTGCATTATAATGTATTGATATGAAATTTTTGGTTTTTTATTATAATATATTAATTTTTGCATTATAATGTATTGATATGAAATTTTAGCCTAACGAATGATTTGTTAATCCAGCCTAAAAAAAAAGTGTTGCCCATTGTATTAACGTCCAAAGAGATATTTCCTATAATGTAGGGAATGAGTGTTGCAAGATTCTTGGGATCCTTGTATGTTATTTAGTCAAAGAATTATAATTACAAACCCATTTTACTTAAAATTCGGCCCTTTCCTTAATTTGTATGTCTACCTCTCACTCAATCTCACTCTATATATATATATAACCCATGTAGACGTAGTAATAGAATAGCACATAAATAATTAACAAACTTATATTTTTTCCAAAACAGAGAGATGTACAACATTAATGTGTTGGTGGTAGTAATGGTAGGTGTATTGGCGATGGGGAGCATGAGTATGTCACCCATACCGGCACAACAACAAGCGGACCGTGTGCGGTGGTTGCCAGGACAGCCACGTGTCAGTTTCAAGCAGTACGCAGGATATGTCACCGTTAGTCAAACTCATGGCAGAGCACTTTTTTATTGGTTCTTTGAAGCCACCAAAGATCCTCAAAATAAACCCCTCGTCTTGTGGCTTAACGGAGGTATACATATCTTAATTGATTAGACCTTTTCTATTATGTGTGTGGAAGCTATTGAATAAATCACTTCGATATTGATTTAATTTTGTTTATTTTTCTTGAAACTCATTAAATGTTCCACTCAAAAGTCTTTCTTTTCCATAACAATTAACTTAACACAATTATACATTAATTAGTTTTTAGTCTAAATCACAAGATACGAAAATTCTATAGTGCTCCCAATGTACCACACTCATGTATTTAAAGTTATTAAATCATTCTATTACATAAAAACTAAAATGATATAATGATTAAAAAATATGGGGTATATCACATTGGAGGCACTGTAAAACTTCCCCATAAGATAATTGTAAACCCAAATATTGCATAATGTGTTATTATTCAAACAATTAAACACAAAACTGTAATAAAAAATTTAGCCACTCGCAAATAAACTTACGAGAAATAGTTTTTCTTTCTTCTTGAACCTCTTTTATTTGCTATTGCAATATACAAGTTAATCAGTGACTCCCTCATAAATAAGTAACCATGTATTACTTATTTTAACCACTTGTTCGACGATCCATTCAACCTAAAATATGTAATCAAATCAAAATGTATAATCCCAGTAAATCGGGTTGTTATTACAATTAAAATATATATAAGGAAAGCAAGTTGTTGGTACTATGCATGAGGACACAATCAACAACTTTGCTTGTGACCAATCATGTCAATCTTCATAAATTTAAAATGAATTTTCATTCTAGTTATTATCAATCAAACATCTTTTAATCTTACAAAAGAAGATAATTCAAGAAATAGAATCCCAAAAAATTGATTTGTTGGTCTAGTAAGTTCATATAAGGAAAGTAAATTGTCATTCATGTTGGCACAATGCATTAGAATATAATCAACAAATTACATCTAATTAATTATGTCAATCTACATATATTTACAATGTCCCCCTTTGACTATTGATCACAAACTAAAAAAGTCAAGATAGTTGATTGTTCAGCCACTACCTGCAGAAAATTTAATTAACAGAAGCCAAAATCACTCCTTATGAAATTTCAATCGACTCCTCCTGAGTGCAAGACTCTCTCTCCCCTGAACAGAAACTCCCATCGAGTATAATATTCACAATATTCCCTTTGCCATATACATCATATTTCTTCTTCTTTTGTGAACGAGAAGCCACTGGGTGAACTCCAGTACCAGCAACAGTTGTCTCCAAATGTATCATCTCAACAGTAATTTATGCGAATGATCTGAGGCAATACATTATCGAAAATTGAAGCAGTGGGCAACATAGTAGTCTTCTCATCTGGTGGGACAATTGGTTGAGGTCCGCCAATAGCTATTCGAACAGTCTTTGAGCAAAATTATGAAGAGGAGGCTTAGATGTAAGCGTTGATAATGAAGAAGCACCCAAACTAGAGAAGGACAGAGAAGCATACCAGCCTTTTGAGAGTAAAGTGGAGGATAAACAACATTACCGATATCATAAGATATAGTATCGTTCTCATTTTATCAACAAGATGAAACCCCATAGAATGAACAAGGGTTGAGATGAAAGCTCTAGAACAGTAGATTCGGTCTACGACCCAAAATATGGTTCCAATATTGTAGGTCCACCAAGCAGCGAGTGCCAATATTTCTTCTGCTGATGGAACAACGGGTAGAGGGATGTGAATAATAGCAACACAACTGAGAAGGTTGAACTCCAAAGAGAGCATTCCTTATCAGATCACCACTTATTAAACAAAGGCGACATTGTTCATTTAGTTATCAAGTTATTACCCCACAATATCATTAAAAGATATTGATTACATTAGGGGAAAAATCACATATCTAATTATGGAAAAATACCTTACCATAACGATCAAACCTTAACTTCCTTAAAAATAGCACGAAGCTTTTTATGAAATTCAAGAACACTAAAAGAAATCGACATTATGCTGATAAATCCTTGGTCACTGAAATTTCAGGACTTAAACAGAGAGATTAGAGAGATAAAACTAAATAAAACACAAGTCCTAGGAAGCGTGAGAAATTAAACCAGTTAGATCAGTAGTTATATAAGAGAAAATGGTAGCATGCGACCCTTTAAAAAGAAAATTAAAATTTGAAATTAACAAAATCAAAATAACTTCTACAAAGAACCTCCATATAATATTATTCAAAAACAACTTCCAATATTCCTTGAGTTAACGAAAATACCGATATCCACCCAATAGGAAGATTATAAAGAAAATTGAGTTATTTATGCATAAGACCAAGAAAAATACCAAAAACATTGTTATTTATTACCAAAAATAAGTCACTTTTAACAAATAGGTCTCCTTGAGAATTTTATATGCAATATGTCTAAAAAAATATATGCATTACTAAATCCATAAATTTTCATTTATTCAATTGGGATCACCACATGTCATAGAATCCAGATTGATTCACCAAGTATAACTAAACCTCAATTTTACTTAAGTTAAAAAAAAGGACCAATAAAGAACCACCTTATAACTCCATTTGCAAACATATCACATAATATCATTATGTACCAGCCAAACACTGTTAGAAGACAACCATCTGATTAAATTATAATGTGATAGTTCGATTAATCACATCACTTTTCATTATGTGCACATCCTCTATAAAATCAGGAATCTACTCTTTGATTAGTAGCATCAATAGATTTGGTGAAAATATCAACATTTTGGTTTAAGTTCGAACATGTCCAATAATACTAAATCCTTCCTCAACCAAATCCCTAATGAAGTGATATAGTATGTCAATGTGTTTGGTTTTGGAGTGTGGGCTAGGACTTTAAGAGACATTTACGACACTCATTATCACAAAATCACAATGCAGTTCGCACATTAATAATGTAGACAACCATTGTTTGTTTCATCTATAGAGAATAACAACTACTTACTGCAATGTATTCGGCTTCGACTATGAACGAGGAATCAATAATTTTCTTCTTGATAAACTATGACAATAGATTATTACATATGCAAAAGCATTGTTCATATGTGTTTTTTTGTTTTTGTTTTTTCTTGTCAATGTCCCTAGCGCAGTCGACATCCAAAAACTTGGAAGATTAGAATTAATCTCACTAGTATATCAAATCCAAAAACATATTGTTCGACCAACATAGCGAATAATCCTCTTGACAGCCTTAGAATGATGAGATTCTTTAAGATCCACTTGATGCCTAGTATATATCCCAACACTAAAATAAATATCAGGTTAAGTATAATAACCTTCCAATCAAACTTCGATACAGTGTTTAACCTATTAAGACCAAATTTTTTAAAAAGATTTTATAATATTTACTTGGAATAATAAACATACCTACCTTCAATTATTTTACCTGTAATTCTAAGAAATATGTGAGCTCATAAACTAAACTCATCTTGAATTCATTGGACGTAAGCCCAACAAACTCTTGTATCGTATACAAAGATATGGACCCAAAGATGGTATCATCAACATAGAATTCTGCAATGATGATGTCTTTTCCAGATTGCTGTACGAACAGTCTTTTCCATTCCTCTTATGTAGCATCCCTAGACTACTAAAAACTGTGTGAGGCGGTAATACCATGCTCGGGGAGGCGGTTTCAATATATATGATGCATTACTTAACTGACTGAAGTTGGTGAAGTGAAGATCCAAAATCCATCCTGATTATTTCACGTATACCTCTTCCTTTAAAAGGTCATTGAGGAAAGTACTTTTGACGTCTATTTAATAAAGAGAAAACTTATTTTAAAATGTAATGGTTGAAAGTATTCGGATGAATTCTAGTCACTCCACAGACTCAAATGTTACATTAAAGTCAATCCCCTCTACTTAGTTGAACCCTTTAATTTTTGAAACTAGTTCCCAAGCATAGTCTCTATTGAATTTGTTTTAACTCTTGGAGAATCTCAATGATAAAAAATTCATCAATCAATGCCTCATTGACATTTTTAGGTTCAATGGGGGATGTGTCGCAGAGAAGGTATGGCATGGCATCCATCTTATTGTAGTCTTTTTTGGTTAAGTTGTGGAATATCATGCTCTCCTCCATTTGTCCATTGAGTTTCCACCGGGTGGTCTTTCATGACCTTTGGTGAAGGGTCTCTTTGAGTATTCTCCTGTTGCTCCTCAATTCAAACTATTGAGATGAGTCTATTTTCTGGTCCAAAGGGTCCAGATGAGCTAACATCCTTATTATCACTTTGTTTAGTTCATGTATTTGTACCAATAGTGGAATCATCAAAAGCAAAGTTTATTGATCCTAGTAATAATCCCACGTCACATGTTGTCTCAAAATTCCCAAGCTGATCAAGATCATTGAGGATATAACACGTGCAACTAAAAATGAGAAAATAAATTACTTTTGGTTTCTTCCCCCTCCATATCCCATAACAAATTATACTTACAGATTCAATCCATCAGAGTTGGGAAAGGTTTTTGAACTTTTTTTCATGATCGTGTCTGATTCAAACAATGGAGCGCTCTTTTTCATTTTCAAGTTTTAGACATAATTTCTTGAATGCAATAAATGATTCATATTATCTTGCAAGAATTCAGTCTATGTAAACCTGGAAAAATCATCAACACATAGAAAGATGAATCTGTTACCACCAATGGTTGGCATGTCAATTGGTCCCATGAGATTCATATGCAACAACTTCATGATTTGATTTGTATTGATTTTTTGCACCAGTGGATGACTCTCTTTTAAATCAAATATCTTTGTTTGAACAATAGAAATTAACAAACCATTTTTCTATTCCTGAATATGCTTTTATTCTTCACCTATCAATTCCTGATTTTCCTCTTTTAGTCTTTGATAAGATCATTTTTCTCAAGGAATCTTGTTGCCATTTGTTCATAAAGGTAATAAGCTTCCTCATCAGTTGAGACATCTTCTTCACTTAATGGCTCAGAATCTTCTGGCTGTACTTTTAAGGACACCTTACTACCTTGAACAGGGGTGTTCGAATAGTTTGAGTGAACTTGCGTCATAAGGCACAAGAGTCTCCAATAACATTCGTAAAGGCTAGATTATTATGAATCTCACTAGGTTCAGATTTATGTTCATCATCTTCACCCCATTACATATTGAGTGCATTTTGCTTCTTTTGAAATGTAATACACTAAAACTGAAAATGTCCAAATCCCTTGCATTCTCGACATTGGCCCTTCTTAAGCTTTCTTTCCGTAGTATTAGGAAATGTAGAGTTTGAATCTGTTTGGTTTGGAACAATCTTCTAGAAGTAAGTTTATGATTTGGTTTGTTACTATTCATCATCCAAGAGTATTTTTTAGTAAAAATGGTTATGACCTCGATGAGATCATCACATTCTGTCCCGGATTCTTGGAGCTTTGACGATCTTACTAAGTCAGTCCCTTCGAATTGTTCTTGCATTATATTCCACACATCTTTTTCCACAGTGCAATTCTATATCATGTTGATTGGTTTTGATCAACTGCTGTGAAGATGGGATAGAGCGATTTCCAGTTTGCTTCATATGCCATTTTGTCTGCATCGTCCCACATGGATTCAGGTTTGTCAATGGATTCTCCCCTCTCAGCTTTTGTTTGAGGCATGTCCACCATTTCTCACTGGTCCTTCATCATTCAACTCTTTAAGAATGTACGAACACTCTCATCATTATCTTCCGGTAGGAATAGTTTGAACCGTCTAAGAATGGTGGTTGAGATATCAAACTTGCTTAATATTGATTCATTCTAATCGTTCACCCTAGATCAACATGAGAATTCAGTAACCCACTATGTTGCCAATTGAAAGATTAGAATATGTGCTCATGTACACTTTACAAGCTATAACGCTGTAATTATCAATACAAACAATACACATTGTGTTATTGTTCCAACAATAAAAAAACAAAACTGTAATTAAAAATTAAATGACTCGCAAATAAACTCTTACGAGGAAAGAATCCATCTTTCATCTCAAAACTTTTTCATTGAAATATAGTATTTGCTCCTAAAATATACAAGTTTAATCAAGGACTCCTCCTAAGTAAGACAACCGTATATCACCTATATCAACTACTTGTTCAACGATCTCCCATCATCTTGAAGAGCACCTTGAACTCCCTCAATTGCTCACAGATGACCTACCATTACCGAAAGTAGAAGCGCCTCGAGTTCTCTTCAAACACTAGATCCAACCTCCCGTTGGGTAAGGAAAACAATGCGAGTTTTTGTTCAAATAGTGCCTCTTCTTGGTTAAATTAAGCTCGCCTAAAAATACTCGACGGAGAGCCTCAAACAAAAATATAATCCAACTAAATACAAAAGGCGCGAATTCTATATATGTTTCTCTCTCAAGAACATGTCTAAACAATACATGAATGAGAACTATTTAAAATGTTGGTGAGCTGAGAAAAGAATTCTCAAATATCTTTCCTTAACTTGAATGATTGACTTAATATTCCTTATTAAATTATTTGGTTGATTGCTTCCTTAATTACCAAGATTCTCCTTACTAAGTTTTACTCTTTACTAGAGATATTGACAACTTGATACGTCAATCAGTATTAATAAATATTATTCAACCTAAAATACACAATCAAATCAAAAAGTACAATCCCAATAAATTGAGTTGTTAGTACAATTAAAATATATAAGGAAAGAAAGTTGTTGATAAAATGCATCAAGACACTATCAACAACTTTACTTGTGACCAATCATATCAGTTTTCATACATTTATAATGAACCTTCATTTCAATTATCATCACTCAAACATCTTTTGCCAAAAGAAAATAACTCAAAAAACACAATTCCAATAAATTCGGTTGTTAGCCCATTAATTTCATATAAGGATAATGAATTTTTAATACATCAAGACTCAATCAACAAGTTACTTATGATAAATTATGTCAATCTCCATATATTTACAATACAGTCTCGCATTGGGGCAATTACAATGTTTTGCATGAACATTTTAGGGTTAATTGCAAAATTGGTTTGTAACTATAATAGTCTAGCAATTTTTGGTCCTATAATTATGTAGTTTAGTAATTATGGCCTTGTAAATTTTATATTTTTTAAAATTTTGTTTCTGTAAGTTTCAAATTCATTCAATGTTTGGTTCTATCAGTTCACAGTCATCCTTGATTAAGTTGATTTCATTTGTCCTCTTTTAGGTTCACAATCACTTTCCTTATACATCAAGAACATCTATATAATATAAAAAAGAAACTCCTTAAATAATATAATATTTATAGAAAGAAAAGCAAATTTAAATAACAATTAAGAAACAATAGTTTTGCTTTATTCTCATTGTAATTATTGTTATTTGGGAGTGCACACAAAGAAACAAATATAAATACACATATCACCACAATTTTGTTTGTCCAAGTTTTCTAATTAACTCTCGTGTCCCATGTTCTTATATTTTTATATATTTCTTTCTCAATTATTTATCTATACAAATAAATATATCAGGTCCAGGATGCTCATCAGTAGGCTATGGGCAATCAGAAGAGTTGGGACCTTTCTTTCCTCAGAAGGGAAAACAGCCAGAGCTCAAGTTTAACAACAACACATGGAACCATGGTACAAAAATAACATATAATATGCATAAAAATCGGCCGTTCAAATAACTTTTTGTCGTCACTATTTGTGATCAGTTAATTTATTCCTCTATATATAATGAGGTTGTATTTTATGCATGCATACTCAATAAAAATTGATGCTACATAATGATTTTCATGTAAATTCAATGTGCTACTAATTATATATACTAATTTGGTGTAGCGGCCAACTTACTATTTTTGGAATCTCCCGTGGGCGTTGGATTCTCATACACAAACACAAGTAGTGATCTCAACCAGCTTGGTGATAATATTACAGGTCAGGCCATTTACTCTGCGATTTCATTTTTTAATTTATTGATGTATTGACACCCATCTTCGTAATTATATATGTGACAGCTATTGATTCATATAACTTTCTGCTGGGTTGGTTCCGAAGGTTTCCACAGTTTAAATCCCATCACTTTTACATTGCTGGGGAAAGTTATTCAGGTACCTAAAGCTATTGCATCGTTTTTTTTTCACCGCGTGATTCACGGGCAAAATAGCTTGTGTGTGAGTATGTGTGTGTGGATTAAATAAGAACCCAACTTTACATGAGAACACCACCTTATATGTTAACTAGTACTTTTATTATATATCAAAATGCTTTTATTATATATTTCTAATATTTTTAATATATACCACCAGAGCATTTAATATATACACAACATTATTTTCCCTATATAATTCTAATACTTTGATCAAATAAAGAAAAATACAAAATATTCAATACATCCATTTAATTAGATCTAAGGCGCACAATTAGAATTAGATTCTCATATAAGATAATGATTCTCATTTGAGCTCTTACATATATATATGGGAAAAAAACTTTTTACCATCCGAACTATTACGATTTTCACAACTTACAATACGAACTTTTTTTTGGACAAACCACCATCTGAACTATGCGTTTTTTGCAACTTACCCCCCGAAATCAGATTTTTGGTGGTTTTGGATACCAAAATCCGGGGTTTTAAGGGGTTTTTGGTAACTTTCAACTGATAAATATTATATATTAATATTTAATAATATATAGATTACTATATAATAATATATATTAACAAAAAATATAAAAAATAATACAAAAACTAAATAATAATATATAAAATAATAATAGTTAAATTCGTTCCTCGGTAATATCATCTCTCGGTAAAATCTATTTATTATTATTATTATTTGAAATTTTAACCAAACAATACGAGACTCAAATTCTTATATTTTAAGTAAACCTCTAAATATATTTTCATGTCAAATATCAAATTATATATATGGGTCCAATATATATATATGATATATATATATATATATATATATATATATATATATATATATATATTGTTTCTGATTATTCTAATATATAAATAGAATATTTATATGATACATGTCAAAAACCAAATCTTTCTAAGCAAAAATCTGATTTTGTCAGTAATGATGCATGTTCTCAATATTTCTCCTTTTAATTTATTATTATTATGTCCTTTGTTCCTTTG
>BMAC01000681.1:128669-144083 GCA_014905375.1 Phtheirospermum japonicum | reverse complement strand
AATATTATATATATTTATATATATAAACATTTATCAGTTGAAAGTTACCAAAAAACCCCTTAACAAACCGGATTTGGTATCCAAAACCACCAAAAATCTGGTTTCGGGGGGTAAGTTGCAAAAAACGCATAGTTCAGATGGTGGTTTGTCCCAAAAAAAAGTTGTATGGTAAGTTGTGAAAATCGTAATAGTTTGGATGGTAATTTTTTTTTCCATATATATATATATATATATATATATATAGGAAGTGGATCCAATGGTCCACATCTTATAGTGAGTCCGTAGGGCAATCACAACTATTCAATACATTAGATGCAAAGGATATAAATTAGTTTGAGCGATAAATACCTCTCTATCTTTCTAAATGTGCATCAGTTTATTTTTATATATGCACCAATTAACATTTAAATGGACTTTAATATTATTAACTAATATAAATTGCATCATTTATATTTCTCTCTCTGCTCAATTAATAATTCTCATTTATTGAAATCTCTCTATAAGCCCCAAAAAATATATATATTGTCAAAATAAATTAAACCATATTATTCCTTACGACCTATGGAACAATACCCATACCATTTTTCCCAACAAGTTTGTACATTTAAAAGTTTGAATTGAAATTATTGCAAAAAATTAAATAATAAATAATAGAAATTCACTGCACATTTGGACGCATGTTATTGCACATTTAGAAATGCATCGATGCATTATTAGAATGACAAATATTTTTGTATTATACATCATGTTTGTCCAAGCTAATTTTCAACAGTTTTATTGCACATTTTATTAATGCACATTTACATGTCTAATGATACACAAATAGTAGTACAAGTATACAATAATACATGCTATATATTTATTAGTCAATCATCCTCCATCTAATTTACATTCATCAAATCTAAACCTATTGAGTGGTTGAGGTTTGGCCCTATGGACTCATTGAATCCAATTCATATATATATATATATATATATATATAGCGCGAGAGAGCGAGAGAGAGAGAGAGAGAGAGAGAGAGAGAGAAGGATTTTGACAAAGCATACATAAACAATAAAACTATATATTATTAAATACTTATTTGTATAAAATATTATTGGTCATGTTATGTTTTGGGACGTCGTCACTGCATGTTAACATTTTCAAACTGCTTCGATGACGCGTGAAATAACAATATATAGTTGACCATGACCGTATACGAGACTTTTCAGATAAAGCCCGATGTTTGACAGGAAATAATCCTAACTATTTTTTATCGTCATCGCATAAGAAATCATGAGCAGAAACTATTTTCACTGAAACTTGAAAAATACCTTAACGTCGGAAAATGTTAGAGTCATTCGTGTAATCAACACTTTTTTTCCCGACCTTTGCACAAATTAGAGATTTGAATTCAAAGACATACATAAATAGTTTCATAATAATCATTCTGATGTAACTCCAATGTATTACACAAGAATTGTGAAAGAAATTACAAACTATAAATACTAAAACATTAATATTCCAAATAATTGTACACAAACACTTAAGTGAATGATAATAGACAATTTTATTACTTAATGTATATATATATATATATATATATATATATATATATATATATATATATATATATATATAGAAGCTGTTGGTAGAGAAATATAAATCAAATGCTACTTATTTGATTTAATGGTGAACAAAGATAGAGCAATTTAATAAGATATATATATATATATATATATATATATATATATATATATATATATATATATATATATATGAAACATTGACATATATAAGAAATATTTAAGGAATAAAAATAAATAGTTTGCTCTTCTTTTTGTTTTTCCTTCTTCTAAAGGGTAAATAATTTTAATGGTTCACATGTATCGTACACTAAACAATCATTTTTCATACAGTATAAATACAATATAAACTCAATCAACGAAATGGTCTATCACGGGTGATGTTATCACATTTATCAATGATAATCAAAATATTTTACATTTGAACAATACATAGTCTACAAAAATCAAAATGATTATTATTAGAAAGATATCAATAATGATTAATCAGTAGGTGGTAGTTTAATTGAAAGACGATTGGATATAGAAACCATGTTTGGCATACTAGTTATAATGCCGCCTCTTATGGTGACTAATCCATCACTTCAAGTTGTCCTTTGAGCCAGTAAAATGATTGTCAACAACAATTATCCGAATCAAATCAATTAAACTCATATAAAAATAGGCACTTAGTTGAGCCCCTTGTGTTCATAAAATTTGTTTTGTCCTCACGTAATTATTCTCATTTTCGGTCGTCTTGTCCTAATGAATCAAAATGCACCAGTAATGAAATATAACAACATACATCAAAACATATAATTCGATCAAATATTTTACATAGAACTCGACTTGCATGAAAAGCAACAACAAAAAAAGTTTTTGTCATCTCCAAGAACAAAACAAAACTACAAAATCTTAAAATGTTTATTATTTCACCTAGTGTAAGTTGCATAAATGCATATTGACAACGATAATAATCATTAATTTTCAACATGATTTAGTGTTAATATCTTGATGAAAAATCAACATCCAGTTTGCTAATTATTTATGATGGAAATAGATTTATCAAAAGTTCCAACATAAACTTATCAAGATTTTATCACCTCAATATCAATTACTCAGGAAAGATAAAGAGTCTACGAATCAATCATAGAAATGATCCAGATTTAATTTTCTAACAAAAGTTAAGGTTATATATAACATTCTGGTAATGATATGTGTTTCTTAATTTTCTTAGTAAGCTTAACACATTATTCCAAATAAAAATTATAAGTCTTATTTGTCAATTACATATTAGCAGTATATCAATGGAGCATAATCTTGGTAGAAAAAAAGGGAACCCACAAACTGATTCTCAAACTCAGGTCGAGCTCAAATATTGAATTTCTATATAAAAACCAAACAATGGGATCATAGTAAGTGGCAATACTCTCAGCATCATAATATAAAATTATCCTCACATTAACTCAATTCAAACTTTTCTAAATGGATTCATTCATGCAATAATCGATCGAGCACTTACAATATCTTCCATTGTAGCACACTACCCTTGCATGAAAAAAAAACTCGGACTATTGTTCTGGCCATCTTCAGACGATTCACTTTTAGGATATTTATGCCAGTTAGAGAGCTCACCACTTGTAGAAACAATGACCATAATATTTAAGTCCTCCTGAAATAAATATCCCTCAATATGAGTTAGCCCAAAACACTTAATGATCATATCAGGGGAAAAAGATCACAAACATGGTTATGACAAAAATGAGCAAACCCAAGTACTTTTATATGAGATGTAAGGTTTGTATAAGAATCAAACATAATAAACTTATAATAAGAACTCACATCAGTAACTGTCCAAACAAGACCTTTATGCTTGATCATGAAATTTGCTTTTGAAAGCTTTCAACATCAAGACTTTTCCATCCCCACAATTAAGGGTATTGAAAAATCTTCAAAAATATTAGAAGCCTTTTGAGAGTAAAGTGGAGGATAAGCAACATTACTGATATCATAAGACATAATATCATCCTCATTTTTATAAACAATATGAAACCTCATAAAATGAATAAGGGTAGAGATTCAAGCTCTGAAACAATAGATTTAGTGTATTATCTAGATTATGATTTCAACATTGTAGGTCTAGTAAGCAGCGAGTACTAATGTTTCTTTCGCTGGTTGAACAATGGGTATAGGGATGTGAATAGCAGCATCACGGTTGAGAAGGTTGAGCTCCAAAGAGAGCATTTCTTGTCAAATTCCAAGTCCAGAGGCAATTCAACCCATAATCAACTAAAATCCCAATAAAAACCAATAACAAAATCTACAAACTAAAACTCCCAACCAAGATTAGATACACTTAAATCAACAACTCTAAATCAGCAAACGCATTCAATCAGTAAACCCCAAAAATGATTAAAAAAATGAAACAACCTCAATAACACTAACCTCCATATTATGAAGGTATTCATATATATCCCAAACATAATCTCCACATACCTGTGGGTCATCACATTTCACAGGTGAAGACATGAAATATTTGATGCATAAAAAAAAAGGTATACTTTTCTAAGTCTGTCCAGAACCTCCTCGCTCTAAGCAACTTCTTCTGCACTTCCCGAAGTCCTAAATCCACCAACAACTAAATCCCAAAAAAAGGGACAATTCCCATGTGAACCATTAGTTAAATGTTTTATCCAAAAATCTCAACTAAATATATCAACTTCCCATTTAATCAAATTTATTTTAAAAGTACTAATATATCCTTACTAGTTAATTCCTTTTTTATTCTCCTTCCAAATTATTTTATATATTCCAAATTTAAGTCAAACGAAATAAATGCTACCAAATGTTAATTTCATACTACCCATGTTAAAGTCATACTGACCATCGTCTGCCACCAACCGCCGTCGCACTCCGGCCGAATTTCATAGATAGTAAAATTTATACTACATACTCAAAATTTCATACTACATGCTGAAATTTTATACAACATACTGAAAATTTCATACTATTACATCGTGAAATTTTATACTATACCGTAAATATATATCATATACGTCATCGAATATCTTACTATATCATGGAATCTTGTACTTATTCGTGTTTAATCTTTGATTTTTGACTTCATACTACATTGTAAATTTCATAGTAACCCTTTTAAATTTCATATTAATCCTGTTAAAATTTAATACTAACCTAATTAAATTTGAATAAAGATCCATGCTACACAATATTGCATACTAGTAGAACAAAATTACATACAAGTAATATAAAGATCCATACTACACAATATTGCATACTAGTAGAATAAAATCCCATACTAGTCAATAAAAATGTATACTTTGCGTTGTGCAAAAGAAGGGAGGATTATTTTTTTCTTTACTTATCAATTCGCAAATTGAGATGATCAAGGAGAAAATTAAGGATATTAACTAGATAGTGTGCGCTACTTACCATGGATAACATGAATATGTTATAGAATAGAGTAGGGCATTATAGACAATTTAAATGGTCATTTATGATATATTGAGACTAATTTGACTTAAATCGGAATAAAGGAATTTGGGTGATTAAATGGGATTATATTTGTTTAATTGTGTACAAAGTGGGAATTTCCCCCCAAAAAAATAAAGTTCAGTCACATGAGAAACCCATATTACTACCATCAATATAAGTGAATTAAACTTAACAAAAAAGGAAAAATAAAAAGAAATAAATTTAACAAAACTGACGGTGAATACAAAATAACTTTATTACCAAAAAGGGGAAGATAAAGAAAAAAACTAAACCCGATTTTATCAAGACCCCCAAAAAAAATGATCGACAAAATATAACTAACTCAAAGTGGATAAAATCAAAGATGTAACGAAAGTTATTTGATTAATTACGACATGCAAACTGAAACAATAGTGTAAATATATAGATAAATCAATATATTTAAAAAATAATTCATGAATTGGGGTTTCAGAGGGTCTCCCTTAAAAATCCTAACTAATTTCTCAAACTAAATAAGATCAATACATAACAAATAATCAATCTATATATCTAAACATATTGATGTACTTTTCTATTCAAACCAATCCACAACCAAATCTGCATAATTAAAAAAAAGTGATTATAGGAATTAAACTGGAAATTGAAAAAAAAAGAATTAAATTAAAAGTTGGAAAATATACTAGACAGTCATCTTCGGAGGATGGAACCACAGTGAAAAATGATTTTTTAAAATATTCTACATCCCTTAGGTGAAGACGCTATCATGACTCTAGGAATTCTGCAAAAAAAAAAAAAAAAGGTTTTTTCAAAATATTGAAACTTTGTCAAACTCATAAAAGAAAAACAAAGCAACTGAAATGCTATTTTTAATACTAAGTCATACATAGTCAACAAAGATGATGATGATGATGATGATGATGATGATGATGATCATCATCATCATCATCATCATCATTATTATTATTATTATTATTATTATTATTATTATTATTATTCACAATTCTTTTCCGAGTAACGTTACCAAAATAAATAAATTTTTTTCAAATCCATTAGTATGTCACAAACATACACACACATACACACAATAATTATCTCACATAACTCATAATAAGAGAATTAGTAAGCTTAATAAAAATAAAATTAAACTTTTCCTAAAAAACATCTAATATTTGACCATAAGAATTGACATAAGGGTCATCAAATGACACAAAAATTACAGAAGAAGATAAAGTCATTTATTTCATTCAATTAAAAAATCATATGCACACCATATACTATCTATCTTGGAGTTCTGCATCAATGGTGGATACCATATACCATATAAAGTCATTTATTACATTCAACAAATAATATTTTGGGGTGCGTATACCCTATCTTTTATTGATTGTTCCCCGACCGTAATTGGAGGATACTTCCAACAACCGCATTTAAAGAAGTAAAAGATGAAAGTGCATGACTTTGATGAATCTCGAAAAGAAAAAAAGGAAATGTACAAAAGATATTAATCTACCTTATGATCCAGGGTTAACTTTTGTCCTATCAGATTATTCTAGAGTTCCGGATTTTTATGGCTCGCAACTCTCTTAGCCTAAATAAAACCAATGCCGACGTGAGAGGCTCAACAAATGAAATAAACAAGAACAAAAACAAAAAGTCACACAACCAAGAAAATAACCAAAAGCACAAAACCATGAACAATACCTGCAAATTTATATTTATTCTTGCTATTTGAAAAGGTTTGATTCTCTGCTATCGATTGAATGCTCCGCAATAACAAAATAAAAAGGAATTACAAATACAGAAAATTCTAAATTGTTATTTTTTTAAAGTTCGTTAGGTATTTAAATAAAATATTTAAATCAATATAAAAATGAAACACCACCACACAACTGATGCATTTTCTAAGAGAGAAAACCAATCAATAAAAAAGTTTGTGTTAAGAAGATTTTATGAACATAATTAAAAAAATACATAAATTTTTTCTACGTCTTCCTAAATATCATTCTATAATTGTAAAATTTATCAAAGGACCTTATGTCAATTAAATTCATACAAATATAGTTTTAGTAGTCAAAACCTAAAAAAAAAAAAGTACAGTTTTGATTCACATTACTGAGCAAAAAAAAAAAAAAAAAAAATCTTGTTTCTGGGTCCCTGCTTGTCCAGCATGAGTTTAAACTAGTGTTTGAGTCTAGTCAATTTGTGCTTACTAAGAGTGTAAAGTTCTTAACTAAAGGTCACCTTGAGAATGGACTCTTTAAGTTGAATGTAATGGCCAAACGCCCAGTTATTAATAATAAAGTTATTGCTTCTTCGTATATTTTTGAGTCATGTGATTTATTGCATGTTAGACTTGGACACGTTAACATGAAATCAATTAGAAATTGGTAAAATTGAATTTACTATATAATGTGAAGTTTGACTCAAACCAAAAGTGTGAAATTTGCGTTGAAGCAAAAATGGCAAGACCTTCCTTTCATTTAGTTGAAAGAAGTTCGGTTCCTCTAGATTTAGTTCACAATGATATTTGTGACTTGAAACTTGTGCAAACTAGAGGAGGTAAAAAGTATTTTATTACTTTTATTGATGACTGCACAAGATTTTGCCATGTTTATTTACTTAAAGGCAAAGATGAAGCAATTGATGCGTTTAAAACTTTTAAAAATGAAGTTGAAAATCAGTTGAACACTCGAATTAAGGCAATTCGTAGTGATCGAGGTGGAGAGTACGTTTCTCCGTTTCAAGAGTTGTGTGTTGAACATGACATTCATCAAACAACTGCTCCTTATACACCTCAGTCGAATGGTGTTGCTGAACGCAAAACTCGGACTTTAAAAGAAATGATGAATGTCTTACTAATCAGTTCAGGGTTACCTCCCAACATGTGGGGGAAGAGATTCTTTTCGCTAACCATATCTTGAATAGGTTACCTCACACGAGTAGAGAGAGAACTCTATACGAGTTATGGAGAGGTAGAGCTTCGACTTACGATTATCTCAAAGTGTAGGGTGCTTGTCTAAGGTAAGAGTACCGGAGCCAAAGCAAGTGAAGATAGGACCCAAGACGGTTGATTGTATCTTCATTGGACATGCACATAATATCGCTGCATATAGATTCCTAGTACATAGGTCTGAGATACCTGATGTGACTGAGGGAATGACTATTGAATCAAGGAATGCAGTGTTCTTTGAGCACATATATCCTTGCAAAGAAAGTAACGAGAACTCTAGAAAGAGAACTCGTGAAGATGAAGCGCTTTCAGTTCAAGATGCATCACAAGATGGTGGTGATGATGAACTAAGGCGGAGTAAGAGGACTAGGAGTGCAAAGTCATTTGGTCCGGAGTTCATGATCTATATGTTAGACGACAAACCTCATACTATTCTAGAAGCTTTGTCTAGTCCTGGTGCTCCTAGGTGGAAGGAAGATATCAATGAAGAATTTGATTCTATCATGCAAAATCATACATAGGAATTGGAAGATGTTCCTCATAGAAATAAGACTCTAGAATGCAAATGGATCCTAACGAAGAAGTATAAAGACGATGGCTCAATTAATAAGCATAAATCCAGACTGGTGGCTAAAGGCTTTAAACAAAGAGAAGGATACGACTTCTTCGATACTTACTCACCGGTAACTAGAACTAAATCTATTAGGGTGATCTTGGCGATTGCTGCGTTGCACAATATCGAAATTCACAAAATGGATGTGAAAACGGCGTTTTTAAATAATGAGCTTGATGAAGAGATTTATATAAAACAACTTGAAGGGTTTGTAGTTCCAGGCCAAAAAAATAAGGTTTGTAGACTTGTTAAATCACTGTATGGATTGAAACAAGCACTGAAGCTATGACATATGAAGTTTGATATTGTGATGATGACCAATGGCTTTCATACTAATGAATGCGATAAATGTGTGTATGTGAAGAACACACCTAGCTCATTTGTCATTGTCTGTCTTTATGTCGATGACATGTTGATCTTGAGTGACTCACGTGTCGTGATCACTAGTACTAAGAACATGTTGAAAGACAACTTTGATATGAAGGATACGGGGTTACCTAATGTGGTTCTTGGAATCAAAATCATAAGGAGCTCGAACGACATAATATTATTATAGTCTCACTATGTAGATAACATACTTAAGAAGTTTTGTGCGTTATATACTAAGACCCCATATGATGATAACCTTCGTTTAGTGACAAACAAAGGTGATCCAGTGACACAATTGGAATATGCTAGTATCATAGAGAGTCTCATGTACCTTTCTAATTGTACTAGACCATATCTAGCTTATTATGTGAACAAGTTGAGTATGTTCACAAGTAATCCTAGTGATCACTGGACAGGGTTAATTAGAGTATTGTGATACTTGAGATTTACCCAGAACTACGGGCTGCACTATACGAGATATCCAGAAGTTCTAGAGGGGTATTGCGAGGCCAACTGGATATCGGACTCTAAGGGTTCACACTCCATAAGTGGGTATGTTTTTACCATTGGGGGAGGTGCTGTATCTTGGAGATCCACAAAGCAAACGTGCATAGCCCAGTCCATCATGGAATCAGAGTTCATCGCCATGGATAAGGCTGGTGAAGAGGCTGAATGGTTTTGAATTTTTCTCGAAGATATTCCATGTTGGAGTAAGCCGGTATCACCTATTATGATACACTACGATAACAAAGCTGCGATCTCAAGGGATTATAGTGAAACGTATAACGGTAAATCGTGACATATTTGTCGGAAACATAATACCGTTAGAGAGTTGATCTCAAGAGGTATAATTGAGCATGTGAAGTCAAAATAAAATTTAGAGGATCCATTTACAAAAAGTATAAATCAAGATCAATTCTATACTTTTCCAGAGGGAATGAGCATAAAATCCATACAAAAGAACAGTGTTTAGTGGATAGCCAACCATGATGACTGAGATCCCAAGAACTTGGTTCAATGGGAAAAACTAAACTTTGGGCTGTTCTATTTTGAACACTTGGTACCTAGCCATGAGCTAACCTATTTCTCTAGAGAGCATATCGAAATGGTTTCCTGATGATCGTGGTAAAGGGTAAGTCTTAGAATTTTAATGATGATCTTTACCTATAAAGGTGGAGTGTAGCAGGATACTTCTGATAGACAAGGTCACCTATTTAAGTGTAGAGGAGTGGCCGCCTCTCCCGGAGCACTTAAGAATCCAAGAGTGTTCCAAGGCCAAAATGAAAACAACTTAAGAACTTGAGAAGTGGCGAAATGTTATTATGTGAATATCATTGTCTCGGTATGCTCGAACTCGGAATAATTCAATGACACTGTCAACTAGACCATGGGTTTACCCGATGGTACTTCACTACGGAGGGTTCAAAGCCAAAATCTACCTAGCCAGATGTAACGTTTTATGTGGAAACTGAGCAATTGAGTCACATGCATCATACATTGATTTGCACTCATGTGGGGGATTGTTGAGGATTTGGGTATTTGGGAAGTTATTTTTGGTAACTTTGGTTCAATACTCCAAATATGAAAAGTTCATTATTTCCTAAAACGAGCTTCATATTCTTAATCTACGTTGCGAGTAGATGAACTTGGTATATTCATTTTCAAAAATCCATGTTGGGATGAGTGAATAATCAATGTTCAAAGTTGGACATTTAATAAGTGAGTTTGGAAGTTGAAGAGGTAGTGAGATTTTCTTTTGAGATATGGAAAGTCCCACATTGGAAGGAGTCTCATTTCATGATGAATTTATTAAATGAAGTGAAATGGGCATTGGTGACAAGATGAGTGGGGTTGGGGATCCCCACACGCGCGCCACCACCCGCCCTCCTGCCCGGCCGGCCGTCTCGGCTCGGATCGTGGCTCGTGGCCCACGGTTCCTTCACATTTTTTTGCGCCACGTGGTTTGTGGTTCGTGGTTCGTATATTTCTTAGTTGGGCTTGGGCTTATGTTTTAGACCAGCTCCAAAATGTTCTAGTCTTTCTTGAAGAGAAAGATTAAGAGTCTGAATTGTATCAGGAATCCTAATTTCTACGATTTTATTCCTTAATTAAAGGTCCTCTCTCAACTATGCAGTGTAATTCATTTATCTGAAAATCATCAGCACAAGCATCTCATGTTCTCCCTCACCGCCTCACGCATCATATAGTCTTGCAATTAGGGTTTTGCTCAGTTGTTTGTCCAGTTCTCGTTCGCCAGGTTGACTGGTTCGTCTTCTCCATCCAACTCCGTTCGTCGTTGTATCTTGGGAGATTCACTGCTATCAAACCATGAGCACGTAGTACGGGACAATAAGAATCTTAAGGAAAGAGTTCGCTCGCCTTGACATCTTTCTTATTTTTATTTTATTTGTTCTTGCTGATTGTTGTTTCTGTTAGTTTGAATTAATCCTCCGCTATTATCTCAATTTTATTGTTGTATCGCCTATAGTTATATATCACAAAAGAAAATCAAATTAAATTGTTAGTGTAAAACTGAAACACGCCTGTATACATGAGTCGGACAACTACACACAAAAAATCAAATCATCAACAATCAATCTCTTATTCGTTTTCATTTTTTGCTTGCATGTGTTATTGTTGTGTCAAATAAATAATTACTCATGTAGAACCCTCACTCCCAATTCAAATAGATCCAGTAACCATGAAATGAGCAAATTATAACAGTATAGACGAAACAAAGAAGCTCCCAGTGAGATCCAAAATATATAGAGACAATTGTAAAATGTATAAGGGAAAAAAACTTTTTGCCCCTAGGCTATTTCGATTCTCACAGTTTACTATACGAACTTTTTTTTGAGACAAACCACCATTTGAACTATGCATTTTTTGCAACTTACCCCTGAAATCAGAATTTTGGTGGTTTTGGATACCAAATTCGGTTTGCTAAGGTTTTTTTTTTTGGCAACTTCACTCCTTATTTCTAATCCCCCCCCCCTTCTACCATTTCTACAATGATAACGGCACGACGGTTCTTTAAGCTGCAAAATGTCATTGCTGATCTTTTTCGACATGGAGAGGAGGTCCATCGTGCCGTTATCATTGTAGAAATGGTAGATTAGAGCGGAGATAGGAGAGGATTAGAAATAAGGAGTGAAGTTACCAAAAAATCCTTATAAACCGGATTTGGTATCCAAAACCACAAAAATTCTGATTTCAGGGGTTAAGTTGCAAAAAATGCATAGTTCAGATGGTGGTTTGTCCCAAAAAATAATTCGTATGGTAAACTGTGAAAAATCGGAATAGTCTGAGGTGGGGGTGGGGCAAATTCTTTTTTTCCCAATGTATAATAAATAACCCAAATTCATTCCACGCTTGATCATTCCACTTGAAAAAAACCCTTCATTTCTATCGATTCAAGAAATACTTCAAATTCACCCCATCCTGTTAAAAAGTTTAATAGAATTTTTAAAATGAAATACACACACAGATTGGTGGCTTCAAATCCGAAAGGGGACACAAAAAGAGGAAATTCCGTCTAAATGAAAATAAAAATAAAAATCTAATAAGTGAATAACTTCACATATCAGACTTGTAAAGTATGTGTAAACTCGATACCAAGAAACAAAACCTAAAATATCCATTTGTTAATGATGATAAAAATGACAATGAAACCTCACCGTTGATTTAATAGCAAATACAGATCAAAATACACTCCACTGGGAGAAGTATACTCTCCTCTATAACTGCCATCCCATATTCAATAAAAATCTAAGCTTTTCTAAGATAAATAAAAGTTTTTTTATGCAAAAGATAGTTATATATATATATATATATATTATATATATATATATATTTATATATATATATATATATATATATATATATATATTATATATATATATATATTTAAGAGATTGATTATTTAGGTAATTTAGTCAGATTACACAACTCTTAATTCTCTCATCTCATAACGTCATTTATTAAGAATCAGAGGGAGTCAATAATTGTAATAACAATGTGAGTCGGTTGTTATTGTGTTGGTGTTGTATGGTCCATGAAGTGTTGAGATTTTCTTTTTATATTCCTTTATATGGTTATATTGTCTAAAAGAAAGAATCCGATATTTTAATCAATTGGGTTTTATTATTTTCAAGTGTTGGAGATAATTTATTGAAGTATTCCATATTCACGTGGGTGTGTTTTTTAATACTTATCTTTTACAAAATATTGTTGATAAGATAAAAAATCTTAAATATATATATATAATAATCTTTTGCATAAAATTTTTTTTTGTTTATCTTTTTCCTTCTCTCATACTTACGTATTTTTTAATACTTATCTTTTATAAAATATTATTGACAAGTTAAAAATAAAAAATTTATTAGGATTGTGATAAGAACAAAATAGAGAGAAAATTTGATAAATATCTTAAATGTCATTTAATTACCTTCAGTCTAACGTCATAATTAAATCCAATTACTATCATATTATTATATTGGTAATTCAAAAAGGGATTTTTCCCTATTGTCCACCTCATATGGTATTTTTTTCAACCATTAAAATTATCTAATTTTACTGTATTAGATTAGGCCTACAATCTCAGATAAGGATATATATATATGTGTGTGTGTTTGTGTGTGTGAGAGAGATTTGATTGCTTAATTTATTTCATGCATTTAACATCTCAGGGCACTACGTCCCTCAGCTTGCGAAAGTTATCGTAGACAAAAACAAAGTAGCACTCCATGATGACCACATTAACCTCAAGGGCATTTTGGTACGGAGAATATTTGCTCAATGTTTGGATATTTTTTATTTGTTTTCACGAAGATGTGAATGACTAAAATGTATATTATATGCAGATAGGGAATGCAGCGTTGGACGACGAAACAGACCAAAAAGGAATGATAGACTACGCTTGGCACCACGCGGTTATATCGGATGCATTGTACGATAAGATAAAGAGCAAATGCGATTTCACCAAGTCCAAAGTAAGCCACGACTGCGATGATGCTCTCGATGAATACTTCGAAGTGTATAATATCATAGATATGTACAGTTTGTACACTCCTACTTGTGTGGATGCCACTTTGACCACCAATTTAAGATCCTATTCACATCTTAAGGCTACTGCTCCCAGACTTATTTCTACCAATAATGTGAGTGTGTAATAATTTATCAATTCAATTTCTTGCTATGATTCGATTATTTAATTTTTTATAATTCTTTTAATTTATAGGATCGAAGCTGGCGTACGAGGCCGTTATCCCAGGGTTACGATCCTTGTGCCTCATATTATACTGAGGCCTATTTAAATAGGCCTGATGTGCAACGTGCTCTTCATGCTAATGTCACTAGACTTTCTTATCCCTGGACACACTGCAGGTAATTAATTTATTATCCTCTAATTCATTTTAAATATCATTTTAGAATTTTTGTTAAAAATAATTAGGGAGAAAGTTGAAGCTGTGGAAATTAATTCAGTTGTCTGAACTGTTTCGACCTTTAAACTATTAATTTAATCAATTCAAATAATAGCGGAAGAGTTTCAAAGAAAAAATAATAATAATAATAAGGGACTGCTTGGTTGAGAGATTTCGATGGCTGATAGCTTATTCACCCACAATCAGCTCCTTTATACCAGTTGATAAAAGTTTCTAATCGGATCCCGATAGCTGATTAGGCCTAAAACGCATGTTTCGCAAAAAGTTCCAAGTCATAGTATTTTCTAATCAGCTGATACTTGATTGGAGAAATTTTCATTTTTATACTTTTCATTTATAAAATATATATTTTATATACTAACATATTATTTTATAGTTATACATAAATATTATTTTTAACATAATAAAATAATTATTTTGGTATCATTGTTTAAATTTTTTACGCAGTCTTTATTTATTATTCTAAATTTATAAAATATTATTTTTCATATACTCACATATTATTTTTATAGTTCTACATAATTATTATTTTTATACATAAGATTTTTTTATTTATCGATATAATTATTTTTAGGAATTCGTTATTTATTATTCTAAATTTATTTATTATTATTTTATATAATTCTTAGTTCTTATGTATATTATTTTTTTATATCTCCCAAAAATATTTATATTGGTAAATTAATTTACTCAACTAATTTACAAAATAATATTTTTCAATCAACTATCAGCTATCAGTCATCAACTATCGATTTTTCAAATCAACTCAAACAAACGGACCCTGAATCACAAATTCAATTGAAAATCTAATGCAAATTAAATTACACAGGGTGTATTCGTACCTTATTAGTTTTATACAAAAATAAAATCGCGAATCTTCTTAATCGACATGTGTCCTTTGTCTCCTATTTGCTTTCGTCGTCCGTCTATGATACAACAATTTTTCTTCGAGAAAACAATGTGTAGGCACCTGAATATAAACCCTATATTATATATATA
>BMAC01000681.1:110665-128234 GCA_014905375.1 Phtheirospermum japonicum | reverse complement strand
ATCCCTATAAAATGCATAATTGGAACAAAGTGAATTTTTGTTAACCTTTCTAATTACTTCTATTTCCTCATCTACCATTTTCACTAGCGAGTGGTTAATTTGTAATCGTATTATAAATTAGAGACATCATTCCACTCCATTCTTAAAGTAACAAATGAGTGAATCGTCTTTCTACCTTGCACACGAAGGTATGGATTTCATGCTAATATATAAGTTGAATAAGATTTTAAAATGCAAGTTTGGAGAATATTTACTAATAAACTCTAACGTATAAATTAAGAATTTACCCAAAATAATGAGAGTTTATAATTGTTTCAATTATGATTTAACCATATATGATCATGTTGTTATTTAATTTAAATTTCATATCAAAAACAAAACCTATTATGAAATTCAAATTAAATCGGTTCAACTACTACATAATCAAATTATGTATAATCCCCACATCTAGTGTGATCACATCAACAGTTCAGATTAGACTGTCATGTTCAAAATGTTCATACACCGCATTAATGGTGTTCTAATTAAAAATCTCGAACTTTAATTATATTTATCATGAATTTAATTACAATTCATTATCCACAAATCTTCTAATCATGTAGTATATAAATTCTTATATACTAAAATTATGGTAACAATAAATAAACAAATTTCTTGTGACATTATTAAGAAAAAACATATACCTAAAATAAAAAAATAATTTGAATAAATATCTTTTTATTAAATCTTATAGTATAAATACTATTACACGAGGTTTAAGGGCGCATTCCCAAAAAAAAAAAAAAATTGGTAAAGAAAATAAAACAAATGAATGGAATCGAGCATTAATTAATTGCCATTATAAACTAAGACATGACATAATTATTTAAAAAAGAAAAAAGGAAGAAAGAAAGAAAGAAAGAAAATAATGAATTTACATATATCTTGGTTAATATAACTAATTTCTTGTTAAATAATGCATTGATCAGTGACATTAAGTGGAACGATGCGCCTGTCTCCATACTCCCTACTCTCAGAGAACTTATTGCCGCGGGTCAACGCATTTGGGTTTTCAGGTAACCATAGTTATTTATTATTTGTCGTCTTATATTTGCTAATTTTAAAAGTGATACATATATTACTTGTTCTCATGTAGTGACTGAGTTTGTGTTGTAATAATAATTAATAGTGGAGATACAGATGGACGAGTTCCAGTTACTAGTACCAGATACGGATTAAAAAAGTTGGGATTACGCATCGTAAAGGACTGGACCCCTTGGTACACTAACAACAAGCAGGTAATAATTAAGTACTTGTATAGTATATTTCTCATCTATATTAATTATACGAAATTATCAAATGAAAATATAAAAAATATTTGTAATAATTATATAATTTTAAACTTAAAATAAAATTTTAAAGGATTAGGTTAAGAAAATATAAAAAATATTTATAATAATTATATAATTTTAAACTTAAAATAAAATTTTAAAGGATTAGTTTCAAACCGTGAATTGTGCATGTCTAATTAATTAATTAATTATTATTATTATTAAATAACTTTATATTTTAATAATTAGATTAAATTCGTTAATAATTTTATTTATATTTAAATAAATTCAAAAGATGTCACATTCTCAACCTATGTCTAATTTTTATTAATTAATTATCATTAAATAAATTTATATTTTAATATTTACATTAAACTCGTTAATAATTATTAATTATATATTTACAAAAATTTAAAAGATGACATACGCTCGACCCGTGTTGTATTATACTGGTGCCTAATCAATATTTCTTAATTATATTATATAATCTCATATTTTTATATTTATAATGAATTCATTGGCAAATGCACCCGATGCACCCTACAAAGTGCATCCGGTTCCTTATATGTGTGATGATATATGTATGTTATGTGCTATGGTATATAAATTCTCTGTTCGATGTATATGAATGTTTGTGTGTCTAAAAGTTGTGATGGTATATGCATGTACTATGCGATAGTATATGAAAATCTTATGTGATAATACATGAATGTTATATCTATCAAAAAGCATGTTGCACGCGATCCCTTTTGAACATTGATATATGTATGTTGTGTGAGATAATATATGTATGTTATGTGCGATGTTGGATGTTCATGTTGCCAACAATAATATTCATCACATATAATACTCACATATCATCACACGCAACATACATATATAATCGTACAAAATATACATCACACAAAACTCGATGCACTATGCTAGGTGCACTCGGGTGCACCATATATTATTTCAAATTCATTTCTAATACTTAAATCCTTGCAAATAACTCGTAATTAACCTATATAGAATATTTGAAATTTCAAAAATAAAATTATATTAACTTTTATTATAAATATAACATATTTAATTATTTTCACAATTAAGTTTTTATAATTAAAATTATTTCATAAATAATTTATCTTTTAATTAAGATAACTAATTTAGACTTCTTACTAATTTATAACTTATTTATATTTTTATAGTAGTAGAATAGAAGGAAAATATTGAGGTAAGTAAAATATAATAAAAGAAAATATTAAATTAGTTAAAAATAATAAAAGAAAGAGATTAATTTAGGCAAGATATAATTAAAATAAAATATTAAATTAGGTTGATATAAGGCTCGAATAACACATAAACAACTGAAGTACCATAAAATTTTTATTTGCTATACAAAACATACGAAACAAATACATAGATTATGATGATTATGCATTAATATATATAGTGATATATGTATATGTATATATATATATATATATATATATATATATATATATATAAAAGTGAAGCTAAGTTAAAGTCTGAGGGGTCCAATGTTTATGAGTCTCCGAAAATCTATCACAATACAAAAATCAATACATCATAGTACGAGTCAATAATTTACAAAAATAATAATATTTTCGAGTACAAAAACTAATACACGACCCATCAAATTGATGAGTAATTGTGTTAGGCTATCTGACTCGTTACTAAAATATATTGTGCTATGATCTATTGATTATGCATACTATCCGATATACAAAAATTAATATATTATAGTTTAAAAACCAATTCAACATAGTATTGGGTGAGATGGTCTAATTGGTTATGAACCATCAATATGATCTGGCACAAATATTTGCCATACATACATACATACATACATACATACATACATATATATATATATATATATATATATATATATATATATATTGGGTTGAGTTACAGTAAAAATAGGTTTTGTGGATGAAAAATAAAAATGAACTTCAATCTACTAGATTTAAAGATGATGATATTTTATGTGTTTGTGATGATGTCAGATATATTATTATTATAATATTAAAAAATATTTTAATGATTAGACAGTGATGTAATATTTGGAGGTGGGGTGATAGTGGGGGTGATGTAAATATAGGGGGTATAGGGGGTGGGGACAAAGTTGAAACGATTCAAACCGTCAATTTTGCGAAATCGTAACTGAATCGGATGAAACCGGGTACAATTTGTAACCCAATTTGTTTCATAATCGGCGGTTAGCCGATTTGTTTTCTTACCGTCAATTAATTTTTTTGACCTTTGATTTTTCTTTTTTGCGAAATCAAAAACCGTCGGTTCACGGTTTGAAATTTTTCCAAATTGAAATAAAACCTCCGAAAATTGGTTCACTGTTCAATTTGTAACCGTGATAAATGATTAAGCGAACCATTGAACACAAATCGAAACCAGTAATTCGACAATTAACTGTAACTGATTGTGCATATATTGAGAAATGTAAATATAAGGTGGGGATGCTAGAGGGTGATGTAAATGTAGGGGAATATAAATATAATTTTTACTTTTTAATAAAAATACTTTTATATACTAAAATAATAATACATCATTATTATTATATATAATATCATTGATGTAATCATCATTCAAAATACAAATCATTAACTAATAAAATGAATATTGTGTATAGGTCGGCGGGTGGACAGTGGCGTATGAAGGTTTGAGATTTGTGACTATTAGAGGAGCAGGGCATGAGGTTCCCGAATTTAAGCCCATGCAGGCACTTCAGCTCCTCGTACATTTTCTCGAAAACAAAACCCTTCCATCTAAACCATTTTAATTTAATAAATAATTAACTACCGTAATTAGAGGCTTCAAATAATTGGAATTTTAGAAAGAGACTCTCACTTTTCTAGATTCTACTTCTCATATTTGCCTCCTGTATTTGGATAAATTCTTAAATGATTATCGTTCATTGTTCATGCGTTGATAATCAGTAATAAATTATTAGTACGAAAGTAACAATTATGATCCAAAAAAAGTGAACATAATTAATGAAACACGTGATATTCAAGAAATAAATGTATGGTTTTGTTGAGGCTCACTTCTTTTGCAAATTTTATTATATGAGTTATTGATAATTCTCAAACTTTTACTGGCCTTTGTAAATTTAAAAAATAATTATGATCATGTTATTCGGTCAATGTAGTTCATAAGATTAAAATTTTGGATATCAGCTTTTCAAATATTTCGCTTCTTCACAAGTTTTACATATATGGTATCAACTGCAAGTTTGTTGGCAAAGTAATATTGACATCATCGTTGAAGATTAACTCTAGTTTACGCACCTTACGTAAGTTAGAAAATCTGTTTTTAATCTTTTGGAAATGATATTGGTCTTTGTTTCAAGTTCTATTTCTTTTGGAAATTGACGCAGGAAAGTTTTTGAATGGATCCAATCAAAAAATACAGTAAAATCTCGTTGATTTAATATTTAATTAAATAATAAATTGATTTAGATGATAAAAGAATTTAGTGCCGAATCGATAATAACGTGATAAATTGATAATATAATGCATATAGTGTATGTTTGGTAAACATAATAAGCTAGTTTATGTCTTATTTTGAGAATTTATAAGCTCTCTGTATTTAAATAAGACTAGTTTGGTTGCATAAGCTTATTTGAAAAGTCGGAACTTATCTCAAATGCTACTATTACAAGTTTTTCAAATGAGCTCGGGAGCTTTTTATGACTTTATTCCTGTTTTAACCTTTTTATTATTTTTAGAAAACTACACTATTATTTTGTTAGGTATTATTATTATTTAAATTTCACCACTTTATTAATTGTTAGATGAATATCTAAAAATTATTTTAGTATTGTGGCACTACAAGAAAACTGGAATTTAGAGACGGATTTTTTCATTGCTAAATTCAGATAGCAACGGATTAGCAACGGACCAAATCCGTCGCTATAATGCTCGTCGCTAAATATTAGAGACGTATTAGCGACAGAAAATCTGTTGCTATTTAGCAACAGAATAAATACGTTGCTAAATAGCGACAAATATTTCTGTCTCTGATTCAGTTATTTAGCAACGAAAATGAATCCGTTGCTAAATTGAGACAGAAATATCTGTCTCTAACGCTATTTAGCAACAAAATGAATCCGTTGCTAAAGTAGCGACACCATTTTTAGCAACGGAATTGATCATTCGTTGCTAATTTTAATGTGTAAAAAAAATAGTTTTAATATATTTTGTTCTTATTTTTTATTTTATTCTTCCTGTAATCAAGTATTTAAAAAATAAACCAAATAAACTAGAAAATACCCCAAATTAACTCAATTCAAAATACAAAATGACTAATAGAATAATAATGTCAAACGAAAAGTACAACATATCCAAAATACAAAATGACAAACAAAGTAATGTCAAACCAAAAATCACAACATCTAGAATGCCAAAAGATAAAATATAAATATTCGAAATGTAAAAAGACAACATCCAAAATGCAAAACGACAAGCGAAATCATGAAATGTCATGGTTGCGAAGGTGGTCCACCTTGTCGGCGAAAAAACTCCATCATTTCTGCCATTTGTGCCTGCATCTCCATACGAGCAGCACGCTCCGCCTCTAAAGCTAGTTGCAAATTAGCATCCCTCTCAGCCAACTGTTGTGTGAGCTTCTAACCTGAGTTCGTAGTGCTGCCGACTCCATTTGTGATATCGCAGATGTCGCAAAGGAAGAAGAACTAGAATGTAAGTCGACATATTTATGCTCACACTACCAGTTCCATACAAGCACTGCTTCTTCACTCCGCCTACTGCACTTACGAAAATTTTAGTCACATCCCCCTCCTCTCTAACCTCCTCGGCAGCAGATATGCGAGACTCGACATCCGCCTACAAAGATAACTTTTATGGACATCATAACAGTATCAATATTAATTACAACTGGTATACTAATGCGAGTTTATATAATATACTTACAACTACTCTCTTAGACTTCTCGTCAATATACGTCCCATCTTTTCGCATATGCAAGCTAATAAAAGTATCGACCACAGTTGGGTCCTTCTCATGCTCATCATGCTGCACAAAAGTTGAAATAAATCTTAAAATATTAAATTTGGGCTCGATGAAAACTTTAAAATTAATGAAAAGAATTAATGCACACTAACAATTCTATTAAAACCTTAAATTGCTTATTTATGGAAATGTGCATATAAAATCAAGATTTCAATTGCCAAAAAAAATCTATATATATATAAAATTTTTCAAAATATTAAATTACTTACATATGCCTTAGCATGGCCAACAACCGAGCGTGATCCACCAGTATACTTCGAACAACCAGTACCATCTCCTAGACTCTTGCTGCGTCGGTTCTTACTTGCTTGTTGCGACTTCCCCTCTACTTCGGGATCATTTCAAAATCTCAACCAACCGGATCATATGAGATCAATAATTTAAAAGTGAATTATTCAAAAGAGAATCATAGAAGAGTGAAAGGAGGATTCAAAAATTTAAAACATGGAAAAGGTAAGCGTTCAGTTCTGGTCGGGTCTGCTCGCAGCTGAAGAGTGACGACGCTTAAATAGTGTCAGTTGAGGAGGGCGTCCATCGACCGACCGTCGACCTGCTTCAATCGACGGTAACTCTAGCATCGGTCTTCTGTCGACGCCGACTGTCAATCGACGGTAGCACGTTGTTCTCAGCGTGTTGATCGACTAAGGCTGTCGACTCAGCAGGTAGGCGCCCGTCGACATTGCATCGACGAGCTGCGTCGATCAACGGTGGCTGGGATACCTCGACAGGTCAATCGACTGGGCTTTCGATGTGGGTGTCGGTACTACGTTTATTGCTAGTCGACCGACGACAAGCTTTGCGAATCCTTTTCTGGTTTTTGTTGTTCCGAATTGTTCATAACTCATGGGACACGCATGGATCCACCCGAAAGACTGAAACGTACAAGAAGACCAAATTAGACTGAAAACTTTCAAAAGATGAGAGAAAAAGTGTTCACCGGAATAAAAACGACACGACCTACAAAAAGACAAAAAGAAAGAAAAACGATAGAAAATACGACTAAAACCATTATAACACACAAAACATAATGCCAAAATAAACGGACACAAAAATGTACAAATCAACTCCCCCCACACTTAGCTTTTTGCTTGTCCTCAAGCAAAACCTAGTCTAGACGTAGTCAAGAAAAACCTAGCCACCCGATGAACTAACCACTAATGCATTCAAATGATTCGAGAAGTTAATGCATTAGATCAATTGGAAACTTAACTAAAAGGAAGACACGATACGCTGAGATAAGAAATTTAGTATTTCTTCCAAGCGCCTAAAAGTAATGTGTTACCTTTCATGTACGCCCCCCATCCATGCCTCGTTCAAGGTCTATTCATGCTCAAACCGCTAAATCGGCACTCAATTAGCCCAGTCATCTATACACCTCTTTAACAATAAAATCTAAAAAGTAAAAAATAAAACATACAAAGGTTGCACGACTTATTATATATACTTCACTTGTACAAGGATTTCTCTTGTTGTACCATTTTCATGTTTTTCTCTTTTTTTTTTTTTTCTTTTTTGAGTACTCATAAAGTTGAGGTACTAGACGAGCACGATATTTACAACTAAAAAATGAGAGTTCATTGATTCCAATCTTATGTTGCTAAATGCAACTTATTATATTTTTCGATACGCACATGGAGTTTTTAACGTCTCCAAAAATAAAAAGAAAAAAATACACAAACTCCTATAGATGGCATTTGAAAATGGGGCTAGTGGAGAGTACTCGACTCTTGGAACAAAACATGAATAAAACAATGATAAAAATACTTCATAGGTTTCTTACACTTCATTTCCCACAATTACACTAATGTCAAACGAAAGTCTAAACAACCTAACCAAAGCATCTAACCATGTCACTTCGTCAAAGTTCCAACCAATATAAATACACACGACTCAAATCAAATACACAAGCAAGCATACGAAAGAGTTTACTAGTAAAGGACAAACCCTCCCACACTTAAATGACATTCAACGGATAGCGAAGTCAAGAAGAGCCTATAAGAAAAAAAAACCTAAACACACAAGAAAAAAAGAAAATGTTAGTTGTTTGTTTGTTTGTATTTGAAACTCGGTGGAAGGATTGTTATCGTTAAGATCCATCTCTGGATGGGAATCGGTTGCTTGATATGGAGCTGCTTCGGCGAAACGATCATCGAGTCGGGAGAGATGATCTTTTAGCTTCCGAAAGCTTTGACGATTGCTTTCGTGATTATTGTCGATCTTCTCGTCGATGAGATGGAGCTTCTCGAACATTCTCATCTAGAAATCCCAATTCTCCTCAAAAAATCAATTCCAATTGTAGTTCAAGGCCAAAATAATTTGTGGGGATGCCTCCTTGTTTTCCTCGGTGCATCAAGAGGAAGATCCACCTTGTGCGGGGTCTCGATCATGAGTCGACGTGCCGTGTGTGGCCGTCAAGGAGATCCTAAGAGACAAAAAACCATTGTCGACCAGGTCATACCCCAGTGACGGGCGAGGCCGATTACGAAAGGGGCAAATGAAAGGAGCGACGTTTTATTGCCCAACTCCTTCTCCACGATGTTGTAGATTCCATTCAAGATGAATGGTGAAATGTAGTACCTTTCTGGAATTTTTGAACCTTTGTTAGAGAGTCGCCGGAAAATGAAAGGATTTATCGGGAGAATGAGCAAGGAGAAAGAGAGTTGGTTGATGGCTTGGAAGGAAAGAAAAAAAAACTTATTTTTCTTTGTATGAGGTAAGAATGAAATGAGAATAAGTTGGGGAGGAAAGGGGGTTTAAATAACCCAGGAGTGGGTCGGACCGGTCTTGGATGAACCGGGTCAAAAATCCAGGTTTTAGAGTCAGCGGTCGGGCCGAATCCGAGTCCCCGTCAATGGCTCCGTCGATCGACGAGGGATCGACGGTTGGGACCGAGAGTCCATCAATGCCAATACGTCCATCAACGTTGGGACAAAGAGTCCGTCGATGCCAATGCGTCGATCGATATCTTGTCGACACGTTGGACAAAGAGTTTGTTGGCCTCTTGCATCGATTGTCGGTAGACGTGTTGAACCGGTTACAACCGGCCGATTAATTAACCGACGGTTAGTAATCGCTGGTTAAATTAACCACTTTGGTCTAACCGTAACCTAATCGGCGGTGAACCGGTTAAGGTTACGGTTATATGTGGTTAACCGAACCGGCGGTTAACCGCCAATTTATATATATATATATATATATATATATATATATATATATATATATATATATATATATACTTATTTTTTATTTAAAATTAAATATTAAAAACTTAAATTTGAATAATTGAAATGAATGAGCAATTTAAATGAAATTAGAATGAGATAACTAGATGAGAACTTAAATAAAATTTGGATTTTTGAAGTAAAAGATTTTAAAAAAATATTTTTTTTAAAAGGACTTGATTTTAATTCTAATATTAAAAATTAAAATTTTAAATTTTAATATTAGAATTAAATTGTCTATATATCCTCGAAAGGAATCAAATTCCACGTAGTTCAACCTTTTCTTTTATTTTAGAAAAAATAAGTTTAAAAAGGGCCTTAATTTAAATTCTAATATTAGAAGTTAAATAAATTTTGACTTCAAGTACCTTTATTAAAATAACATATATAATTAAACACAAATCTAATTTAATTTAATAGAATAATTTATATCAAATAGAAACTAATATCATAATTATTATAAATTAAATATTACAGTTCCAAATTGAATATTTATTACTTTCTTGATACACTCTTTAGTCGAAAAAGTAATCGCATATAGTGTGACCCTATAGGCCTTTATATATGACATCAATCCAATGATGATCCAAACAAAACTCCTAGACGGCTTAGTTGTATGAACTCAATATATAAAGAACATTCAATTGAACTCAGCGAATTATAAGCTTTATACAAAGCTTTGGTGAAATTCCTTTCATTCTGAATCACTTGATTAAGCTTAAGATTTATCCAAGTGTCTATCTCAATAGCTTAATCAATTTATCTCATCTTTATTAGTTGACAACTAGACCATACTTAACTAATATATTGAATATGTCTCTTGCATTGGCCAATGACTTTAGTCGACCTAATATAGAGATTATGAGTGATTTCTCTCGAAATTCTAACCGAGGAATGAGTTTTTTCGTGGATCAAATACCACCTTCATTTACATCATGTTGTACCCAATACAAGCCATATCTACCCCGAAAAGGAGTGCAAGCATTGGTCATGGTCCAAGTACATCACTCTATAAACAAGGTGCGTATTGACCTCAAGTCAAAGGATTATCACACACTTTATACACTGATAAGTTTATAGACATACAATAAATAACTTATCAGCAGGGTTTTCCAATACTATGTAAATTATCCATGTGTCCATCACAATAACTATTATTCGCAGTCATGAGACTAACTGCATTCTCTAAGAATGTGATGCAGATTACATGCTGACATATATTATACTATCAATATCCCAATCTTGATAATCATTAGTTGGGGCTATTTTAAGAGTAATATTTTATCACCGAGATCTCACCATATGAATGACAACATTAACGAGAACATTTATATGAATAATTATAAATAATTAAAATAATAATTCAATAAATATATTGCCATATATATAACGATATATATAATAATTTTGATCAAGTATAATGTCTTTAAATTTGATTTTCTCTAGAACATTTATACTTTCAATCTCCCACTTGGCCTAGAGTCAAGCACCTATATATCTAATATTCAGGTTTACAAAATGCTCATCATGTTACCCAGAATAGATGGCTTTGAGCACACTCTATTTCAATTTCTCCTATCTCCACTATCTCCCTTATCAAGTGGTAACATTTTAGTTCATGCTTGTTACTGTTTGTGGATCTCAGTTCCTTTGCTAGTGTAATAGCACCAATGTTTTCACAATACAACGATATTGATGCTAGGAACTACCCCTAATTCCTTGAGAATTTATTTATCGATACAGCTTCGTTAGCTGCCTCTTATGCAGTAATGTATTCAGCTTCGATTTATCGAATCAGTGGTAGTAGTTTGCATGGAACTATTCCGATTTACTACCCTATCATTGAAAATGAAGGCATATCAGATTATGACTTATAGTCATCATGGCCTATTTGGAAACTAGCATCAGTGTGCGCAGTAACTGCCAGTTCATTTTGTCCACCATAGATTAAGAAATACTCTTTAGTTCTTCTAAGATACTTAAGAATACTCTTGACTGCTTTCCAGTGTTATTCCCAAGGATCCTGCTAAAATCTTCCAGTCATTCTAAGTGCATAGGCCACACCCGACCTTGTGAAAATCATGGCATACATGATGGATCCTATTGCTAAAGCGTATGAGATCCTTTTCATGCGCTCCAGTTCCTTATCAATAGAAGGACCATCCTTCTTTAATAACTTGATACCATGACTCATTGGAATATACCCCTTGTTGGAATTTTCCATAGAGAATCGTTTTAACACTTTATCTATGTACATGGACTATGAAAGCCCCAATATTCTATTAGGTCTATCACGGTATATCCTAATTTTAAGAATATAACATGCTTCACCCAAGTCCTTCATCATGAAGGTTCCATACAACCAACCCTTTGCTGAATGCATGACAAGGGTATCATTTCCAATTATCAATATGTCATCAATACAATAATAATAATAATAATAATAATAATAATAATAATAATAATAATAATAATAATAATAATAATAATAATAATAATAATACTCCCTCCAGTGTGTTTACTATAAATGTATGAATCTTCTTTGTTTCTAATAAAATCAAACGATTTGATTACTTTGTCAAAATAAATGTCCCAACTTCTAGAGGCTCACTTAAGTCCATAAATGGATTTTTGTAACTTGCATACCGCTTTGGGTTTCGATTCGGATGTAAAACCCTCTGGTTGTATCATATACACTTCCTCGGTTAAGTCACCATTGAGGAAAACGGTTTTAACATCCATCTGTCAAATATGGTAATCATAGTATGCAGCTATAGCAAGTAAAATCCTAATGGACTTGATTTTCATAACTAGAGAAAAGGTTTCATCATAGTCAATTCCTTCTCGTTGACTATAACCTTTTTCTACCAACCTAGACTTGTAGGTTTGTACCTTGCCATTTGCACCGATCTTCTTCTTGAATATCCATTTGCATCCAATGGGTCCAACCCCAACTGGAAAGTTAAACAAGTTACAAATTTGATTTATGTACATCGAGTCCATTTCAGATTTCATGGCTTCAAGACACCTCTTTGAGTCTATGTCTAACATATCCTCAGTGTAAGTTCTAGGTTCATCATCGTCCGGAACTTCCATGTCACCTTGACCCTCTACAAGGAGGTTTAGTCTTTCCAGTCACCGATGAATCCTGGCAGACTTACGAAGTTGGTTATCATGCATTTGAGTGATTTGAGTGTTCTGATCATGAGAAGGTTCTTCTGTGCTGGATGGTCTAGCATTTTTAGATCCCTCAGAAGTGTCATCAATATGAACTTCTTGAGGAGGGAGTTGTGCAACCATTGCTTAGTCTTCCATCGGTTGCGATGATAAATTTTGCATTACTGCATAAATTCTATCAATGCTCCCAATGGCTAAAGATTATCTTCTAAGTGACAAATCTTCACCATAGGAATTACCAAAAGCTCCCACTGAATTCATGTCTAGGTCATTAGACAAATTTTCAACCTCCTTTTCACTTTGTGGTTCTTGAGTTTATTCAAGTTCTACCTTATTTTGACTCCTTTCCTTGTAGACATAGTCTTCCCTAAGGAAAGTTGTTTGTCTGGAAATAATGACCTTATGTTCTCCATGAAGATAGAAATAGTATCCTTGTGTTTCTTTAGGATACCCCACAAAATAATATTTCTCACTTGTAGATTCCAACTTGTCAGTAATTATCTTCTTTACATATGCGGGGTAACCCCAGGTTCGCATATGCGTAAGTGCTGGCTTCTTGCCATTCCATAACTCATATGGAGTTTTATCTACTGACTTTGATGGAACTCTATTTAGAACGTAGATTGAGTTCAGTAAAGCATAACCCCTTAGGTATGTCGGAAGATCTGAGAAAATCATCATAGATCTAACCATATCTAATAAGGTTTCGGTTTCTCCTTTCAGAAAAACCATTCATTTGTGGTGTTCCAGGAGGCGTCCATTGCGATTGGACTCCATGAATTTTTAAGTAATCGAGAAACTCTTTACTCAAGTATTCTCCTCTTCGATCCGATCGAAGAGTCTTAATACTATTTTCAACTTGTTTCTCTACTTCTAACTTATACTCCTTAAATTTCTCAAAAGCCTTTGACTTGTGCTTCAAAAGATACATATATCCAAACTTAGAGAATTCATTAGTAAAAGTGATGAAGTATGAATAACCGCCTCTAGCTTGATAAGGGAAAGGTACGCATACATCAGTATGAACCAGCTCAAGTACCTCTTTTGCTAATATGTCTTTCCCAAAAAATGGCTTGTTGGTCATTTTTCCTTTGAGACAAGATTCACATTGTCCATAAGACTCAAAATCAAATGGTGTTAAGTAGTCTAACTTACTTAACCTTGCGATTCTTGTTTCATTAATGTGACCAAGCTTACAATGCCATAAATAGGTGGGATGATTCACATTACTTAACTCTATACGTTTGTTTTGCACATTGAGAATGTCACGACTACAATCAAGAACATATAAACCATTCACAAGAGGAGCATTTCATAAACAACACCATTATGCGTAAATAAACAATTATTATTAGCTAAATGAAAGGAAACCCCTTCAATGTCTAACATCGGAATGAAAACAATATTCTTGGTAATCGATGGAAAAAAAATAACAATTATATAAATAAAATCTATGACCCGAGGGTACATATAATCTATAAGTCCCTACACACTCGCCAACAACCTTTGCTCTGTTTCCCACGTGCAAGTAAATTTCCCCCGGTCTAACCATCCTACTGTCACTTAACCCATGCACATTATTACAAATGTGTGAGCCACATCTGGTATCAAATACCCAATAGTGAGAGTTATTAATAGACATATTTATCTCAATGACAAACATACTTAAGAAGACAGAAAAATCTAATATTTTCCACTTCTCAGTCTCTCTTCCAATGTCCCTTTTCTTTGCAATATAAGCACACATCTTTAGCCAATGTTGACTTCTTATGAGCAACTCCTTTTGCCTTAATTTTCTTTTTTTACTTTTTCTTACCTTTCAGGTTATATCTAGCAGATGTACTCACCATGAGTACAGCTTTTCCCTTTGAGGTGGAAGACTCATATGTCTTAAGCATGTTATGAATTTCGAGAAGTTTCGCTTTTGTGTTGTTCATATTATAATTCACAATGAAGTTTTCAAATGAAATAGGAAGTGATATCAAGATCAAGTTGACTGAGACATTTTCAGGTAGGTTCGTTCCAATCGAAGCCAACCTCTCAATCAACCCTATAATTTTCAAGACATGCTGAGACACCTTGCCCTCATCATGAAACTTGAACTTAAAGAGATCTCTTAGCAGCTCATACTCCATACTTTGAGCTTGCAAAGCATAGAGACTCTTCAAATGCTCCAACATTTCATAAGGGGCCATGTGTTCATGCGGTCTCTACAATTCTATCGTCATCATAGTTAGCATGACACACTGTGCTGAAGTTGAATATTTCTTATGTTTCCCTTGAATATCCATGTCAAACTTGGCATATTTCGGAGAATCTTTATTAGGAATCTCAAGAACAAGTGTGTCCAACACATACTCAATCTTTTCCTATCTCAGAACTAAACGCAGATTGTGCAACCAACCATAAAGTTTGGTCCAGTCAACTTGTTCATTTCAACCAAGCATTTCAGTGATAAATTTGACATCTTAACTAATATGGAGAAAATAAATAGAGCGGGAATTAAAATACTAATTCTAATTCCTATGATCATAATTATGGGCGATTAACAAGGACTTTAATAATTAGCTCCCACTATTTTAACATACTCTACGACCCCACGGTAGAATACAGACTCATATCAAATATGGTCTTGGCGAGCCAAGATCTATATTCATATTACGGCAGCTTCTGCTAGGTCTGATGATCATAATAGAACAACTGGTAGGTCTCCAAACCAATTATAGACAATTATAACTCTTGGTCGATCGGATCTAATCCGATCTTACGCCCTTGGTTGATTTCGACGCTAGGGCGACAAGAAAGAACTAAGTGAATTAATCCCATTACACGATCGAAAACATATGCATCTATGAGCAAGCCTCAACCTCGTCGATCGAAGCAAGCACTACGGTGCAAATACTAATGGGCAAAAAAGGTCTCGTACTCACCCAGTTATAATAGACAGCACTGTTGGGATTTGAGGGTACCGTCGCGCAGCGGAAAACAAAAATTTTTAAATAAAAGGAAATTGAATCGAATTCAATTGACGACGGCACAATTTTTAATCAATTAATTCAAACAATGTTTTTAATTGTTTTTAATAAATAGAAACAATTTGATTTTCGTAAAATCAAATAAGCATGATCGGTTTCTAAAATATAATAATCATATATATATAATAATTATATATATATATATATATATATATATATATATATTAATATATTAAACTTATATATAACAATTATATATATATATTAATATATTAATCATATATTTAATTATATATTATATATAAATATCATATATACATATATATATATAATACTTATATAATCTCACAGCATCACATGCACAACATCATGTACACACATATATTATATATTGTAGCACACATACTGCAATATGCATGCACTTCATATAAATCATATTTATATCATATACATGCTTATACCATACACATGTAAATTAATATATAACAGAATGCATGGAAACAGCACACACACATATATTATATATTGTAGCACACATACTGCAATACGCATGCACTTCATATAAATCATATTTATATCATATACATGCTTATACCATACACATGTAAATTAATATATAACAGAATGCATGTAAACAGCACACACACATATAACATTCACATCACACTTATATCACACTTATATATGCAGTACATACTACAATTCAAACACAGCACACTCAAACTGCATACATATAATATATATATCTTATATATATATATATATATAAAACGAGGTTGGCCATGTACCTCACGACGGCGAAGGAGCAGCTTCGGCGACGAAGGAGCAGGCCACGGCAAGCGGCGAAGCGAGCGACCAGTTCTTCTCGAGCAACGGCTTGACGGCTGTTCCGGCGTGGCAGGCGACGACGGATTGACAGCAGGGTGGCTGCGTTCCGGCGACGAAACGGCCGCGACAGAGGCTGGAACTCCGGTGCAGCGATGGCGTGCGGAACTCCGGCGACTAGGCGCTGTCAGGGAGGTACAGGCTGTTACAACAGTCCGGCGGCGGCACGTTGTCGGACGACGACTCCGGAAGGACAGCAGCAAGCAGCGGCGCCAGGCTTCGGCAACTCCGGTGTGGCTACGGCCGTGCGGAGCGACGGGGATGCGATGTGTCTCCGGCAATCGGTGTCACACACCGTATAACCCGACGTCCCTACGACGGAGCACTAGATCCGTCGAGGGTAGATACAAATGAAGTGCCTGCAAGAACCTTGTGATATAGCTTATATGTACAGTACGATCCCTTCGCGATCTATGTCCCGATTGAACAAGAGGTATTGGTTCATCGAGACCTCTTTCTAGTTCAATAACTGTGTGTACGTTCTAGGTTCAAGATAATCCGTTCGTGTGTGACTTAGAGAAACACATTTCTCTAAACACCCCACTATCAGCTCTGGCCAGAGACTCCGAGGATTTATCAACATCAGAACACACAGGACATCCATGACTTATCATGCGTCCGAATCCCCTACTACCATGCACAGACTTCCCACTAGATTCCCGACTATGCGAACGTTGCCCTTTTGATCGGCCTCCAAGGAGACACAGAGACAGGTCACAACATAGCCTGTCCTCTAGTGAAGTCACGGTGAGGTCTGGGTCTTAAGGATTAATGTTGTACGCTATACCATAGAAATCATCTACTCGATGAGTGGGAACCACTTAGAGATTTTTAGGTGAGGGAGTTCAGTGAACTCATCTTATGAGCACCTACTTATGTATGTCAATATCCAGACACCGTGACCGATGAGACGCGGTCCACATACACTAAGTACTAGTCTTAACGGGAAA
>BMAC01000681.1:96250-110051 GCA_014905375.1 Phtheirospermum japonicum | reverse complement strand
TTGAGAACGACGGAGAAAACCGAACCTTTCAGTTTGGCGGCAGCCGACGGCAAGCGACGGCGGCCGGAGGAAGGTGGACGGGGCCTGTATCCTCATTATGGCGTAACCCTTTGACTAGGAACAAGTTCGACGAGTTACATTACGTGCTGGATTATCTCACGGTTCTGCTAGGCCAATCCACCGTAATAAAGTAACTTCATCAGGACCATACCTATGCAACTAGCATGAGATAAAAGATATGGAATGCCAATATATATAAAAGATATTATTACAAATAAAAACCGATTGTATTATTAGAGAATGGTCAGACCACAGCCACAAGTTGGCTTGTTGGTCACCTTATTCTAACAAGCACGTTCATCCAAGAGGAGACACATATTTTATTGGGAACATGTTTTGGGGATTAACGATTAACAAGATCCAAATGAACAATAAATAATTATTGGGCGTCGCCCACCTAGAGTTGGTAAGCAAACGGTTCGACAAATACTGGGTGCCGCCTACCTAGAAAATATATGCGGACTCTATACTAAAAAGTAATATACGAGCCATATAGACAATTAGGACAAGTAGAGTAACAATTCCATAATTAAATTAAAATTCAAAATTTTAGTTTAATTCACATTATCAAATAATGCAATAATATAATAACAATAATCATTTAAATTTAGAAAAATTAAAGAGAAAAATCTTTTTTACCTCCTGAACTATGGTCATTTTGACACTTTGCCTCCTAAATTTTTTTTTTTGTGCAAATTACCTCCTAAACTGTACGAATTTTGCACTTAACCTCCCTCCCATTTTTGGTGGAACTTTTGGTCGGATCTCACTCGTGTGACATGTACGCTTACATATAAGGGGTAAAACCAACTTTCCATCTCTTATGACTCTTACTCAAAACAATGGCATGTGAGCACTCGTGTGACTTGTTAAGATAATGTTCACATTAATATATGAATACATGTAGGATTCGAAACCTACGTAGTGCTCATGTGCCATTATTTTGAGCGGGAGTCATGAGGAGGAGATGGAAAATCAGTTTTACCCCTTATATGTTAGCGTGCATATCACAAGAGTGAGATCCGGCTAGAATTTCCACTAAAAATGAGAGTTCAGGAGATTAAGTGCAAATTCGTACAGTTTAGGAGGTAATTTGCAAGAAAGAAAAGTTTAGGAGGCAAAGTGTCAAAATGACCATAGTTCAGGAGGCAAAAATTTTTTTTTCTCAAAATTAAATCTCAAATTAAACCTGATTTCTAAATTAGTTTAAAAGGTTTAAATTTATAAATTATTAAATTTCAAATTTAATTCTTATTTGTAAATAATTTTATAATTGCTCTAATTTAGAAATTATTTAAATTCTAAATTCTAAATTAATTTCTAAGACAGTTTATAAGATTTTTAAGCAAAAATATAATTTTTTAAAATTTTCTGCAATAGCCAAACAACCCCTTAAAAATTTTCTAAAAGTCTTAGGGTTCTTTCTGCAAATTTCAAATTTTTTAATAATTACATAAATTTCATTTGGGCTTAAAATAGTTTTTGGAAAGTTTCGTGGGTCCAGAACGTAATTTCAGAAAAGTTATGGGCAGCCTCGTAGTTTCAAAAAAATGAGGGCAATTATGTGATTTCATAAATTTCTAAAATTACAATCAAGCCCAAAATTATATCAAATTCTCAAAATTTTACCCAAGCCCTAAATTGAATTTAGGACTTTTGATTCAGGCCTCGTCGGCCACCACCGACGGCACCAGACTACGGCTGGTGAAGGGCCGAAGCCCCCGATAGCAGTAGCCAGCCAAAAAACTCACTGGAGCGGCCCCAGATCAAGCCTGAACCGCCATTGTACAGTGGCCATAACTCCGCCTCTTGACCGACGATCGGCACCCTCTCGACTGCCCGCACAGCAGGCTGTCTCTCCGACCAACGGCGTCGTCCAGCGGGTGGTGCTCTATCGTAGGCGGAGGTTTGTAGAAGAAGGCAGGTACGTTTCTGAGTTTTCCCAATTTCCATATTCAGTTTTTTTTAATAATTTAATAAAATTAAATTAGATTTAAAATAACTAATTAAAACTATTTATAATCAATCATTTAATTAAATTAATAACCAATTAAACTATAATTAAATCCATAATTAATATTATAAAATTATAAACATAATCCTTAACACAGCCCCGACCTCTGATAACACTGTTGGAATTTGTAGAGACAAACGCCATGGTCGTGCAGCGGAAGTTTAAAAAAATTTTGGATCCAAGATATGCATATTGTAAACGAATATATTTATACGATAAATAAACGAGAGAAAACATGGAAACCTTACAGTAAATCCAAATCTGAATTCAACACTAAGGTATCCATGCAATTAATTCTCCGATTGGAAGATCCAACTTCAGTGTATTACTATCGTGAAGAAAGTTAGGAAATCTCAAGAAACTCAAGAACTCTCAGTCTCAGAATCAAGAGTATTTGTTATGATGTTTTCTAAAAACTCTCTCCGGTCAACTTATAACTTTATGTTATAATTATTATACTAGGTACATAAGAGAACCCTAATTCTAAAAGGATTGGATTGTTCAAGACATGAGACCAAAATAGTTTTGGCCCAAGTACCTTTATTAATATAACATAGATAATTAAATACAAATCCTATTTAATTTAACTTAATAATTTCTATCAAATAGAAATTAATATCATAATTATTAGGTTGTTTTCTTGTTTTAATGTTTTTAACCTTAAGTACACTATGTTGGAGATGTTTGTGTGATCTTTGGGATTTTAAGTTCAAAATTCTTGATTCGTAGGTGGCTTACTGAATCAGATTCGTGCCAAGACGTGTCGGCATACGCCTAGGTTCGAGACAAGGCATTGAGGCCCAAAATCTGTGCCAAGACGAGAAAACCGAGCGAAAAGCATCCCAAATCGACTGCACGGCCATTCGATCGACTGAAAAGGGCTTTGAATCAACTACTCGACAGAGGCTAACCCGATCAACAGAAGAGTAGTCGATCGATTGCCTACCTGTCGATCGACTGTAAGTCTAGTCGAACGACCGAGACCAGCCCCGGATTGACTGCTCGACAAAGGCCGAATCACTTGGAAGCAGGGCAGTCGATCGACTGCCTTTTAATCGATCGACAGGCAGTCGATCGACTGTAACGCAGCTCGATCAACTGCCATGCTCGAAATTTCTGGATTTTAGGCATTTTTGATGATTCTGCCCCTACAAACAACTATATAAACCCCACATCTTGACCCAAAGAAGAAAACTACTCTCCTCCCAACTCTTGCACGGGTTAGGGATTTATTTTCTCTCTAGCTTTTTAGATTTATTTTCTATCTCTTGTTTTTAGATTTACTTTCTCTCTCTAGTTCTTAGATTTAATTTCAAGCTTTTCCTTGGGTTTGTAAGCTCAAGAAGAATTCAATTCATCACTTGGATTTTCATTTTGATTGTAATTTCACACAAGCTTTTGGATTCTCTTTCTTAATTCAAGTAAGTTTTTCTTTATTTTCTTCTTTGTTCTCCAATTTTAATGCTTGTTCTTCAATTTACGCATTTCGTCTTAGCTCTTAGATTTATTTTTGGATTTTATGATTTGGCTATGGAATATAGGTGAGTGACACACCAAGATTATAGATCGGGTCCTTCATCATTTTTATTTCGAGTATTTCATATGCTTAATTTTGGTTTTTATTTTCATACATAGTTTTATGTTGAATCCTGATTAGCGCAGATTTTTCCTTATTTTTATTAGTATTTTAGTTCTTTTTTCTATTTGTTTTTAGTATAAGTTGAATGATTTAAGCTTAATTCCGTATTTTTATATTTCCAGCTTATTTTACCGTATTTTGATCTTAATTGATGAGAATAGGTGATTATTCGTTGTTTTTCACCTTACAGCTAAGTAACCGGAGGAGTTCAGCGTGTAATTAGATGAGTTCGATGTTCGAGAGTGGAGAATGAGATTTCCTGTGAACGAGTAGTAGAAAGATCGAGAAAATGAGACGTACCTCAGTCGCGTCGATCGATGCGAGCCTACGACGAACGACACTCAGTCGACGCCAAGCCGATGCAACTCTCTGAAGCGTCGATCCATGACTGCGTCTGCCAACACCAAGTCGACGCAACTTGCTGTTGCGTTGATCCATGACCGCGTCAGTCGACGCCCCCACCCAATTGATGTGGGTGCACAGGCAACGTCGACGCTGAGCTTCAGCACGCGTCGGTTGACGCAAAGTGGACGTGGCTGCCCAGAAATGCATTTTTAGGGTTTCTTGTGCCCCAAGACATGCTATATCTATAAATACCCTTCATATTTTGGTTTTTTGAGAGAGTGACGAGTACCTAGGGTTAGAGAGCATAGAAACAACGCATTTACACACTCCGTTACGTAGACAAAAATCAAGATTGAAGATTCAAGATCCTTACTCTCAAGGATCATTTCAAGTCGAGATTTCATTCCCAACTCCGCATTCGCTGGAGATCTTTACCGCTTTTACTAGTTTCAATAAGTATTCTAAACTCTTAGTTAAATTCGTAGTTAATTTCTTAGTTAATTCCTTAGTTAATTTCTTAGTTGATTCTAGAACTAGATAATTAGTTTCGATTTGTTTTATGCTTGATACTTTAGATATATTGGGTTCATCTAGTTTATTTATGCAATTTGGTTTATATTTAATTTTCTATCTTTAGATTCCTATGATTCAATTGCTTCATGATAGTTTCTTATATTCATACTCTTAGATTCGTTGTTGTTATTTCTTAGTTCTTAAAGTTCGAGTAGTTTAGTTATTGTTCTTAGTTGTTAATCTAGTTTAAATTAATTAGTTTAATTAGTCTTAGTTTTAATATTGCCTTAGTTCATAATGATCTATTCAAAATCTTCAAAAACGCCCAATGTACATGTATTTTATGATAGTTTGTGAATTGAGAAAAGCATCTAGAGATCGAACAGTTGTCCTCGAGAGAATCGACTTGAGTCAAACTCAACTTCCTACAAGTTCCTCGTACTCTTGCGAGCAAGCTTGCGTGTTTTTAAATTAAATATCTTAAAAGGGGTGCACAAAAGTTTGGATCAAATCCTAGATCTACTCTTCATTTCTAGTTATTTCTCGTAAAGTTTTTAACTTTCACGTCAACTCTTACTTCTCATTCCGTTGATGCTTTCGATTTTTGTTATTTCGTATTATTTAAGTTTTCATGATCATGCAAGTATAGTTGTACCTTAGGTTGTTCTAGTTGTACTTTGTTGTTTCCTTGCTTTTTGTTGCTTATTTTCATTATTACTTGCAATTTCAACACGACACACGCACGAGGCATACGAAATACTTGCATTTAGTTTTCATAGTTCTGCACTTTACTTCCTTTAGTTGCTTTAATTCCCATTTATTTCCATTTTCTCTTAATTCCACAACGCTAAAAACACATTAATCTCTATAATCATTTGAATTCTGATAATACCAAGCCATGAACCCCTTATATTTTCACCACCACTAAAAACTACAAAACAAAATGGCACCGTTGCGACTCATCTTGGTTAAGGTTTTTGATTTGCTTGTAGTTTCTTTGTATTTTTAGCTTTCTTTTATATTTCACATTTTGATTGAGTGTATTCAAGGTCAATCCACACATGAGCCTACTATTAGACATGCAACGTTTTCCGATAACACATTTCCAATCCTTATGGCAATGGAGGCTACGTTCCTAACATGGGAGGGCATGTAGAAAACCATATTGGGAATGGAATGATTTCTAATTATTTTGGCAACGTGGGTGGGCATGGTGCAAACCACGTTGCTAATGGCAGAATCGGCTTTGGTCAACCCAACATGAGAGGGCATGGTGCAAACCATGTTGGGTATAGTGGCTTCACGGTTATGAATGGTCCATATGGTGGGTATTATGTTCCCAATCAATTCCTGAATATGTGTAATGGCGGCTTTGTTGGTATGAATAGGAACGTTGGTGGCCAATATCCGAATCCCAGTCCATATGGAGGTTATGGTGCTCCTAATCATTGTCCGAATATGTGTAATGGTGGCTTTGTGAGTCCAAATGGAAATATGGGTGGCTATATCCAGGTCCTGGACTATATGGAAGTCCTCATACTTACAATTTTAATCATGCCCCGAGTGGTGCCAATAATAGTGCTAAAGGTCCCGATCCGTATGAGTTATTTGGAGGTGTGAGCTCCAATGCCCAAAATGGCCCCCCCCCATCTCACTATGAAAGATGTTAACAAACCTTTTTTGGGGACGTTTATTCCAACTTGCGTATCCCTTCCTCCCAATCAAGCGATGTATTCTACTGCAAATGAAGTGAGTGAAGCTCCCTCCTATTGGACACTTGAGTTGGAAAGTAAAATAGCGGCTATGGAGGCTCGAATTGCTAAGTTATCTAGCCCAAACCCGGATCCTTCATGTGCATCGTGTGGAATCTTTGGTCATGATACCACGTATTGTCCTTCAAATCTCTCGTTCAATATGCTGATGCCTCATTCAGAGGAAGTGTATGGGGTTCAAGGGTATCAAGCGGGACCCAGTTGTGCTAGACCATCTTTCGCTCCATATCCGACTCATAATCCTCTTTCTCATCCTAGCAGCCGCATGCAACATGATTTTAGTTATGATTATACAAATGCGGGTGTTACTTCTCACGTGGGCCCATCTCGTCTGCCTATTCCGGTGATTGCTCATACTCCACCATTCGATCCGAATCTCGTGGCCATTATGCGACAAATACAATCTCCTCCCGTTACGTCGGCCTCATTCGATGCTAGGTTCAATGCTCTTGAGACTATGCCCATTGGGTTAAACACTAACATGGAGCAACTAACAAGCGTTGTCAATATGCTAAATCAAGTTAATGAGGAAGAAAAATTGCTGAGCCAACCTTCGCATCCTCTTGCTTGCGGTCACGGTCCTTGGAAGTGGTGGGGTGTTTGATAATACGTTTGTCCCATCGTCCGACGAGGAAGTGGTTCCTATTTCGAGTGCTCTTACCCCTCTTGATTCCATCCCCGTGGGCCCCACTTTGGAAAATGCACTTCCCGATGGCCTACACAAGTCTTCGAACCCGTAAAAGGCACCAACCTCTAAATCCCCTATGCCTTCTCCAACACGCATATCTTTTGAGGATTGCTTACATATGGATGTGATCTGAGATTTGGTCGAACAAGTTTATATGGAGAAAAAGAGCATTGAGGATGAGTTTGACCTGGGAGCTTGTGTTGAAGGTTGTGGTGAGAGGAATGAGACCCTTGTTCATAACGACGATTCTATTGTGCTTCAATATGCCAAAGGCTTGTGTGATAAAGATTGTTTATTTTTCATTGAGGGCAACGACAAAATTTTAGAGGGGGAGGTGGAGATTTTTGATGATAGGAGTGAGAAGCTTGAAGATTATCTTGAGGGGATCGTCGAATTGTTCGAATTAGCCCCCAATGAAGACGAGAGGAGGCACAAGGCCGAGCTTAATCCTCCCCCATCTCACCTCAAGTATGCATATTTAGAGGAAGAGGAGAGCGAACCGATTATTGTCTTTGCCAATTCAAATCGAGAAGAAGAGGAGAGGTCGATTGAAGTGCTTGAAGTTCATACGGGTGCTATTGGTTGGGGTCTTGGAGATATCAAGGGAATTAGCCCTTCGACTTGCATGCATAAGATCATTTTGGAGGATTATGCCAAACTTTCTTGATAAATCCAAGGGCGCTTGAATCCAAATCTTAAGGAGATAATGAAATCCGAGACATTGAAGTTGTTGGTGGAAGGTGATTAGCACATATTTGTCCTTATTTTTAGTAGGTTTATTACTGGTTTTTCTTATTATTTTTGGTATAAGTTGGGTAGTTTAAGCTCTATTTCGTATATTTGTACTCTCAGCTTATTTTACCGCATTTTGACCTAAATTGATGCAAATAAGTGATTATTTGTGGTTTTTCACTTTACAGCTAAGTAACCGGAAGAGTTTAACGCGTAATAGACGATGTTCGATGTTTAAGAAGTGAAGAACAAGCTTTCCGGTGAAACGAGTAGCAAAAGATCGAGAATTTGAGACAGACGCGCAGTCGCGTCGACTGACGCGACCGTCGACGCACCGTCGACGCAAGCCATGTCAGCGAGTCATGACCGCGTCAGTCGACGCTCCGTCGACGCGACAACTTGCTGAAGCGTCGATGTCGACGCACCATTGTCGACGCAACGTCGACGCTACTTGCTGAAGCGTCGATGTCGACGCACCATTGTCGACGCAACGTCGACGCTACTTGCTGAAGCGTCGATGTCGACGCACACCGTCGACGCACCCGCCCAGCCGACGCGCGCACCAGGCAGCACCGGCGCCGAGCACTGGCACGCGTCAGTCGACGCACCGTCGACGCGACGGCCCAGAATCGGGATTTTAGGGTTTCTTATGCTCCAAGTCAAGGGAAATCTATATAAACCCTCTAATTCCGTCCCAAAAAGATATACCTCTCCCCCATACTCTGAAAATACGATCTTTTGGGTTCGAGAACAACACAATCCGCAACCATATAACAACAATTGATCAAGATCGAAGATTCAAGGATCGCTAGCTTCAACCGTCCGTTCGTGATCCGTTCTTCGACCAAGATCAACCAACTCTCCGGATTAGCTGGGGAATTTACTACGCTTCCTTAGTTTAAATAAGTACTCAAACTCTTTTATCGCTTTCTTAGTTTAAGTTATGCAATTAAGTGATAGTTTCTAATAATTGCTCTTGAGTTATTTCATGTTTCGAACTTTAGATACTTTTGATATTGCAATTCATAATCTTAGTTTAATTTATGCTTAGTTTTATTCATGCTTGGTTAGTTTACTTCGTTTACATTTCGTTCTAGATAATTGATGATCGTTTATGCTGGTTAATCTTATTTAAAGCTCTTAGAATAATTTTTCTAGTTTATAAGTTCAAATAGCTGAATTCAATTTCCTAGTTTTAATTATAGTTCTTGCGCTTTAAATTCTTAGGAAATCAAAACAATCAACCCCCCCCCCCCCCCCCCATTGCATGTGATATTGAATTGAACAAACTGTTTGAGATTCCCGATTGTATATTCCTCGAGAGACGACTCGAGTCAAGTTGCCAAGCTACGCGCGACCCCGTTCTCTTGCGGGCAAGCTATTGATCTTTTGACAAATTTTCATAAGTAGGCAACACAAAAGCTTGAATCAAAATTTTGGCGCCGTTGCCGGGGACTATACAAAGGTTTTCAAAAATATGCTTGTTCATTTTTATTTTTGTCGTTATTTGTATAATTATTCTCTCTAGTCGATACGTTTGATTTGTTGTTGAGTTCATGCAAGGTCGTAGGTCGCTTAGGCTCGAACTTGCACCGTTCATCGACAACGTTCATCGTCCGAATCAAGTGAGACCACCTCACTCAACCACGAGTGAATCATCTGCCACGACTGATTTTATTTGTGATCCTGTTCCGGACACGATGTTGCGGCTAGAAAACCAATCACACAACAGCAGAGACAACCAGTCACCAAGGCATCCACCCGTGCAACAAAGAAATGGGAACGGGAGTGATCTAAATCGTCCCGACGGACCAGTACAGCCTCAAGCACACGAGGAGAATATTCAACGCAACGTGATGAACCAGAATGAAGGCCAGAGACGAGGGGACAATCGCTACCACCACGTCCCGGACGACTATTCTGAGAGATCATATCACGGCGACGAGCGGGTCAACGAGTGGCTGGCATATGATGAGTACCATGAGAGAGAGGATTACGCGAGGCGAAATAATCAAGCAAGATACCAACGGGAGGTGCGCGAACCGAGACAAAGAGAGTTCACGACCCCTCAAGTGGGTCCCTATAGCTCGACAATTGTATTGGGAAGAACTGCGAGAGACTTTGAGTTGAAACCTCATATCATCAACAACCTCCCAACATTTTACGGCCTCGCCAACGAAGACCCACTGACTTTCCTTAAGGAGTTCTATGCCGAAGTTAGCAGGATCCCATCCCCGGGACTTCATCACGAAGACCTTCAAATGGTTTGTTTTCCGAGTTGCATGAAGGATAAAGCCAAGTCTTGGCTACTATCTCTAGAACCAAGATCTCTAGTTGACTGGCCCATGGTGAGCGACAAATTCATTAATCAATACTACTCAGCTCAAACGACGGGCCACATAAGGAGACAAATAGCCAACTTTGTCCAGCAAGACGGGGAGCTATTACACGAGGCGTGGGAACGTTTCAAATCATTGTTGCAAGCTTGTTCCCATCACCACAACTCTCCAGGAATGGTGAATCAACTCTTCTACGAAGGACTTATGGATTCTTTCAAGAATAATATAGAGGTGGCTGTTGGAGGAGATTTTGGGGATTTAACAGCGATTGAGGCCAAACGATTGTTTGAAAAGATGAGCGAGAAGTCGAGGCAAACGAGTTCTCGACCACGGAAGATACGAGTAAACGAAGCAACTGAGATGCCAAGCAACGAGATCTTCGAGAAATGTAAGCATTGTGGGGAGCAAGGGCATGCGGGGGATTCTTGTACTATGGGGTATCACGAGGATACCAACGCTGAGGCATACGCCATCAAAAACCAACTCCACTATCAAGACGCCCCAACTTACGAGCACCGCCAATCTACTAAGTTCGATGCACAACGAAATTCTCCGTATCTTAAATGGGGCCCTGAAAAACCCACATTTCGCCCCAGCACAAAATAAACCAACGCACACTCCACCGAGAAAACCACCACCAGCGGGGCCAACACCTGTTCCTATACAGCCAAATGATCAACTGCTAATTTGGCAACAGAACCAAGCCACGGAGACACTCAGAAACAGGGATGGATTGACCAGTCTGACCACGCAAGTTAATAAGCAAGGAGAAGTCTTGGATGATCTATCTAAGAGCGTGAAGAACTTGGAGAAGATGATGGGGCAAATGGCGACATTCATGGCCAAACACGACAACGAAAAGGGGAAGCTTCCGAGCCAACCCGAGCAAGCTTCCGCTGTTCATATTTTACGAAGTGGGAAGGCGATAGATAATGGAGTCGAAGAAGGAAACAAAGAGGAAATTGATGTTGCAAGTGAAGGCCTGCCCACGAAGAATGACCCTAAACCGGTTGACCAAATGCATAAGTCACCGAATCCATACATTCCTGGGTCATTAAAAGGGAAGCCCCCAAGTCAAGTACCCTCTCCAGTGACAAATGACGATTCCACCAAGCCTCCGGAAGCATCACCACTCACTATTCGTGACAAAGTTCCTTTCCCTAGTCGTCTACGCCCGGCAAAAGAGAACAAAAAGTTCATGGAACTTTATAATCTGCTCAAAAACGTCAATATTAATTTTCCTCTGTTAGACGTAATCAAGACGATGCCCGCATACGTGAAATTTTTCAAGGAGTTAGTTACGAGGGAGCGGCGTCTCAAGACACTTCAGCAAGTTAAACTAACAAAGGAGGTGAGCGCCATATGCAAAGGACCTTTACCCAAAAAGGAGAAAGATCTCGGAAGCTTCTGCATAACCATCACCTTGGGAAACGGGCAAACAGCACGAGGCATGCTTGACCTTGGGGCAGGAATAAATTTGATGCCTTATTCCCTTTATAAGGAATTCGATTTGGGGACGATGAGACCAACGACGATGCGGCTACAATTGGCGGACCGATCAATTAGACAACCGCTTGGCATAGTCGAGGATGTTCTAGTTCAAGTTGGCGAGCTTGTGATTCCAGTCGATTTCATCATACTTGATGTCGGCGAGGTTCCGAAGGAGGGCACTGAGCATACTATTTTGCTTGGTCGACCATTTATGTCCACTTCTCGTACACTGATTGACGTAAACAGAGGGAGGATGACCTTGTCCGTGCTGGGGGTAACAGTCACTTTCTCGCTGAAAGATATCCACAACACTCCTTCGCCATACATGAATGAAGATTTCTCGTTTGTGGACCCAATTGCCTCTTGCGTTCATGAGCTAAAGGGGATCACCGTGCTTGATAAGTTAAGCGTCGAGGACGACACGGAGTTTTTGAACAGGGTGGCCGAGATATTAGAGATAGACTTGAACGAGATCGACGAAGACCATGAAGAGATGGACGATTTTGATGAAGAGTTGTGTGAAATAGCCACTGCGCCCGAGCTTGGTCTAAAGATAGAATTAAAGCCATTACCGAGCCACTTGAAGTATGTTTTCCTCGAGCCGAACGAAATAAAACTGGTCATCATTTATTCAGCCTTGTCGGAGAAGGAGAAAGAATTAGTTGCGGTGTTAAGCACCCACAAGGAAGCAATTGGATGGAGCATCAGCGACATCAAAGGAATAAGCCCCGTGACGTGCATGCATAGAATCGAGATGGAACCCGATGCCAGGCCTGTGAGGGACAGTCAACGGAGACTGACGCCAACGCTTTACGAGGTAGTCAAGAAAGAAATTTTTAAGCTTAAAGACGAAGGAATCATTTTTGCCATGTCCGACAGCAAATGGGTGAGCCCAATTCACGTGGTTCCAAAGAAAGGAGGTATCACCATCGCAGAAAATGCAAAGGGAGAGATAGTGCCAACCCCTCTAACTACCGGATGGCGTATGTGCATCGATTATAGGAAGTTGAACGCGGCTACTCGGAAGGATCATTTTCCTCTACTGTTCATCGATCAACTCCTGGACAAACTTGCGGGACACGAATTTTACTGCTTTCTGGATGGCCTATCAGGATACTACCAAGTGGCCATCGCTCCGGAAGATCAGAGCAAGACGACGTTCACATGCCCCTTTGGCACATTCGCTTTTCGAAGGATGCCCTTTGGCCTGTGCAACGCACCAGCGACTTTTCAAAGGTGCATGCTCTCAATTTTCAGTGATTTTATTGATGACTTTCTTGAGGTTTTTATGGATGATTTTTCGATTTTTGGGTCATCTTTTGATCATTGTTTGTGTAATTTGTCAAGAGTTCTAGAACGATGCATTGAGAAAAATCTAACTTTGAGTTGGGAGAAATCCCATTTTATGGTGAAGAGTGGCACTGTTCTAGGCCATGTTGTTTCTGAAAGAGGGCTGGAGGTTGATAAGGCAAAAATTGACGTAATTGAAACTCTCCCTCCGCCTGGAGATGTTAAGGGGATTAGGAGTTTTCTTGGTCATGCAGGCTTTTATAGACGGTTTATCAAAAAAATTTCAAAAATAAGTCGTCCACTTTGCAAACTCTTGACTTTAGATACTCCTTTCATTTTTAATGAAGAATGTTTGAATGCGTTTAATGAGTTAAAAGCGAGTCTTACGTCTGCCCCTGTGGTTGTTGCTCCCGAATGGACCCTACCCTTTGAAATTATGTGTGATGCTTCTAATGAGGCGGTGGGGTCTGTTTTGGGACGTGTGGAAAAATTGCTTAGAGTTATTTACTATGCTAGTTATATGCTAAACGATGCTCAACGTAATTATACCACAACTGAAAAAGAGCTATTGGCAGTCGTGTTTTCGCTTGACAAATTTAGACCGTTATAGTTGGAGCTAAGGTAATTGTACATACTGATCATGCTGCTTTACGACATTTGTTTTCAAAACCGCAAAGTAAGCCACGTCTTATTAGGTGGATTTTGTTTGCTACAAGAATTTGATGTAGAAATAAAAGATAGACGAGGTTGTGAAAATGTTGTGGCGGATCACTTGTCTAGAATGGTAGTTGAGGAGAATGAGGGGGAGAAATTTATGATTAATGATCTTTTTCCTTATGAAAATGTTTTTAATCTTGAGCAATTAGTCACCCCTTGGTATGCTGATATTGTGAATTATCTTGTTTGCAAAATTGTGCC
>BMAC01000681.1:69873-87915 GCA_014905375.1 Phtheirospermum japonicum | reverse complement strand
TAAATTCCGCTACGATGTCTTGTATGTCAATTCTCAACAACTCGATCAACTCTTCCCCACTTAAGTGCATAGGCAGCAGCTAATTTTTCGTCGAAAATCTCCTCGCATTTCGCTTTAACTAATTTTCCATCGTCTAAATCAGGGTCGGGGATGGAAACTTCATTAACTCTTATTTTACGAGGCCGRGAGTTGGTTTGTCTGGACTTTTCGCTCTGCTTCTCCAACACTTGTCTTGCCTCGTGTGCTGTCAGGTCTCCGAAATCTCCTCCCGCTGCTATCTCTACTTCTCGTTTCCCATTGTCCAATAAGACATTGAAAAAGAACTGGTTAGTCATCTCCGGTGAATAGTTGTGGTGGGGGCAAGCTTGCAAAAGTGATTTGTAGCGCTCCCACGTCTCGTGAAATAGCTCTCCCTCCAATTGCTCAAAAGTAGCAATTTGCCTCCGAAGATGCCCCGTCGTTTGGGCTGAATAATATTGGTTCAGAAATTTCTCGCTAATCATATCCCAGTCGGTTAACGAACCAGGCTCTAAGGATAGTAGCCATGACTTCGCCTTGTCCTTCAAGCTGTACGGAAAACAAATCATCTGGACCTCCTCTTGGTGAAGGCCATGAACTACGAATCGGCCAACTTCATCAACGAAATAATTTAAAAATGCCAAGGGGTCTTCATGTGCATTCCCATGAAAGGTTGGGAGTAGTTTGAGTTGATGCGGTTTAATCTCCACTGCCCTCGCGGTCGGTCCAAGAACAATGGCGGACCGAAAGGGTACAACCTTTGGGCGTGCCAAGTCGCGCTGTCTAAGTGCTCGATCTCCCCTTGGTTCTCGAACTTGGTCATAATCTCTCTCGTAGTGGTCGTTATGCGCATAACGGTGCTCGCGCTCGTATCTCCTTCCGAAATTATTTTGCTTGTAACCATGATCTTGATTCTCCAACCACTCGTTCACGTGCCTTTGATTGTTAACATAGGCATTTCGCTGCAAAACTTCCTCATTTCTGAATGCCACGTTCTCGATGTTGTGCTGACGCATGGCATTGTTGTTCATCTCTTCATTTTGCCTCAAATTCTCCATGTTGAGCGGGTGATTGACTATGTTGTGCGGCTGGTTAACTCCTTCGTTTCTCCTTTCGTCACGTCTAGTAGAGTGTGACTTGTTTGGTTCACTACCATACCCAGTTTGAATGGGGCGTGGTGGTGATCTTGGTGGTGAATCGCCGTTTCGAACCGAATGTGCTCCTAACATAATGTCGGGAACTTGATCGCAAGCAAAATCGGTCGCTGTCGAGGAATTGTCCTCAGGAATAAGAATGGGTCTTGGTCTTGGCGGATTTGAACGATGAATGTTGTCGATGAATGGCACAAGGTCGCGTTGAAGTGATCGCCTTCCTTGCATAAACTCAACAACACGTCAAAGTACCAAATGGCAAAAACAAAGTAAAAGCAAATAAAATAATAAATTAAACAGAAAATAAAACGAAAAACATTTTTAATTCCTACTCGTTGCTTCCCCGGCAACGGCGCCAAATTTTTGACTCAAACTTTTGTGCACCCCATTTTTAATAATCAATTTAAAAGCACGTCAGTTTGCTCGCAAGTGTACGAGGTAACTGTAGGGTGATGAGTTTGACTCGAATCGTATCTCTTGAGGAAACAACTGTTCGGTTTTATCAATGTTTTTCTCAATTACGAATAACATACATATACATCTGGGGGTTTGAATAGATTGATTCGATTATTATAACTGAAGCAATAATTAAACTAAATCTATTTAAACTAATTATTCTAACTAAATTATCAACTACGAGCGATAATTAAACTACTTGAACTCAAGAACTAAGAATTAATAGCAACTAATCTAACAGCATGAATATAATAAATTATCACTAAGCAATGTATCATATGAATCTAAGATTAACGATTAACTAATCATAAATCAATCTCATAAATAAACTAAATTAAACCAATATCCAAACATGAAACGATTTAACTAAGTAAACTAGTTCTAGCATTAACTAAGCAATTAACTAAGAATTAAACTAACAATTAAATTAGAAATTAACTACTAAATTAACTAAGAGTTTAGAGTACTTATTCGAGCTACTAAAATCAGTAAAAAGCTCCAGCTATTCCAGAGGTTGAACGTTGATCTTGGGCGAAGAATGAATCCCGAACTCGAATTTGACGTTTTGGACGCGTTGTTCTTCGATCCTTGATCTCCGTCTTCAAATCTCGTTATGAGATGTGGGATTATTGTATTTATAAGCTAAAATACCCTAGGCGGTCATTTCACACCCTGAAAACTCGAAATATGAAGGGTTTATATAGGTTTTGCAAGTCTTGGCGCACAACAAACCCTAATTTCTGAATTCTGGGCCGTCGCGTCGACGGAGCGTCGGCGGAGCGTCGACTGATGCGAGCAGGCGCTCGGCGGATGTCGGCAGTCTTGGTCGGAAGCGCTCGGCATGTACGGTCGGCAGGGTGCGCGCGTCGCTGGCAGGTGCGTCGACGTTGTGCGTCGAAATCGACGCTTCAGAGCTTTGTGTCGACGTTGCGTCGGCCTTAGTGCGTCGACGTCGACGCTTCAGAATGTTACGTCGGCATAGCGTCGTTCTTGCGTCGGCTGACGCGGACCATGGCTCGCTGGCACGGCTCGCGTCGACGTAGCGTCGACGGTCGCGTCAATCGACGCGACTGAGCATCGGTCTCCAATCTCGATCGTTTGCTACTCGTTTCACCGGAAAGCTTRTTCTTCTACTCTTGAACATCGAACTTCGTCTTTTATGCGCTAAACTCTTCCGGTTACTTAGCTGTAAGGTGAAAAACAACGAAACATCACCTAATTGCATCAATTAAGATCAAAATACGGTAAAATAAGCTAGAATTATAGAATTACRGAATTATGCTTAAATCATCCAACTTATACCAAAAACAAATACAAAAACGAACTAAAAAGCTAGTAAAAATAAGGACAAATCTACTCTAATCAACTATTGGTGTTTGCACTTGACGAGAGTGAGTGGGTAAATCCCATTCACATGGTACTGAAAAAGAGTGGCATAACCGTCGTTTAGAACGAGAAAGGAGAGTTGTTGGCCACGAGGGCTACAATGGGATGGAGGATGCATATCGATTTTAGAAAGTTAAATGCTGCCACTAAGAAAGATCATTTCCCTCTCCCGTTTATCGACCAAATGTTGGACAAACTAGCCGACCATTATTCCTATCGTTTCTTAGATGAGTTATCGAGTCACTTCAAAACCACAATTCCACCTGAAGAGCAAGCCAAAACGACTTTTACTCGACCGTTTAGAATGTTTGCTTTTCATCGAAGGCCATTGTTGTTATGCAACGCCCCAATAATGGTTCGAAGATTGAACCCTCCCGACAAGGAGGTTGTTGCTTTGGTGGATCCTCCCGTCTCAACTTCTACATGACCAAGAAGAGAGTTCGTCAAGCTAATGACATAAAACAAGCGCTTCTTGGGAGACAACCCATGTTCTTTTCATTTATTTCTTTCATTTTTACATTCCTTCTTTCCTTGCTTTCTTATTATAAAAATCCAAAAACATTCTAAATTTTTTAAAAATTCAAAAAGTCTTGTGTTGTCTTTTGGTTCTTTTTAACCCTTGGTTTTGTTTTGTCTTGAGTCATGTGCATATTTTCTTATGTTTTTGATTTTGTGTGATTTTCTTTTATAGTATTTTGTTGTCCGACTCCAACCTTGGTCAATTTGATAAGTAGGTAGCGATCATGGAGCCCCGAGAAACAATCCATGCTTGGTTTTTTCTTGGATTACTTGGATGTTTAAGTGGACCCCACTGAGCTCGACTCAAACTCGCTCGGTTAAGGAAACTTCTGTCTCACCTTCATTTTACTTTATGTTCATTAAAATTCAATAAGGGTGTTGCATGGTTTAAGTGTGGGGTGGGTAAGTGGTTAGGGTCCGGGTGTCATAAAGCATGATTTGTCTTTCTTAACTCGAGCCTTGGTGAAGAGACGCATTCTTGGCGAAGTGAGGCTTACTAATTGCGCATTTATATGGTTGAGTCATTTTTGTGTCTTGTGTGTGTTTATTACATTATTGAGCAATCTCCACATGCTTGGAAGTTTGAATAGTTTACTTGTCGGGTTCTTACAGGTTTATGCCCTCTTGTGAAAGGAGTTGAGTTTTTGTGCTTTCTCCAAAACTCGGCTATATATATAATCAATATTTACTCGTGAAAATATTGCAAATATCTAAAAGCTCTTTTGAGTTTGTCTCCAAAACCCGGTGCAAACTAGTGAGTAGCCTTGTGTAAATTATCAGTTTTGCTTGCATTTTTATGAAAATTGCATTGAGGAGGCTTGGTTTTGCTCGTACATGATTAAAGTTATAAATGACCTCGAGGCACATATATCACCCTTATTCCGGTCATATCCAAATATTTAAGCTACTTAAAAATCCCAAATGAGCCCCCTTTAGACTATGCCCCATTTGTTGTTAACCGAGCTCGATTTTAGCTCTTGTATCTTTATAATTTATGAGGCGAGAGTGTATCTTGTTAGTTGACTAGAAATGTGTGGAAAGTCAATTATGGGTTTTGGGTTTTGAGTCTCTTATATTCATATAAAAAAGAAGAAGAAGAAGAAGAAGAAGAAGAAGAAGAAGAAGAAGAAGAAGAAGAAGAAGAAGAAGAAGAAGAAGAAGAAGAAAGAAAGAAAAAAAAGGGAGAACAACAAATAAAAACCAAAACAAATCACGAAAAGTGATAAAGCGTGTGTTCAAGTGAAAAGCTTAATGTTCAAAAAGGCTAAGTTTAGTAAAAAGAAGAGAATTTAAAAATCTTCTAAGTGTTTTGAAAAAAAGTCGGAAAAGTGTGTGAGTGTACAAAAGAGTTTCGAATGAAAGTTTGGTAATTTGGTAAGGGTGAAGCAATCATAAGCTCCGAGTTTTAGAAATTGGGGTTTCATGTGTTATTGATCACGTTTGATCGTGTGTTAGCCACTATATCCATATATTCCATACCTTACCAAAGAGCCAACATTACAACCCGAAATAAAGACCTCTTTAGATTCTTGTTTGGTCATATACAATGGGCAATTTTGAGTTTTCGATTTTCGAAATCTTGACAAGGTGCATGTATTGTCCGATTTGAGCGCATACACATCCCATATAAAATAAACACTTGAGCGAATTGAGCAAACAAGGATTTTTATTTTTGCATAATGTTCATTGCATGTACATTCTCAGTTCTTTTCGTTGTTCGAGGACGAACAAACTGATAAGTGTGGGGTGGTTGTTTTGCATGTAATTGTGGTGTTTTTATCGTATTTTTAATAAGGACTTTGTTTCATTTTACTGGTTTTGAGTCGAGTTTCTTTAGGTTATTAGGTTGTTTTCTTGTTTTAATGTCTTCAGCCTTAAGTATACAATGTTGGAGATGTTTGTGTGATTTTTGGGATTTTAAGTTCAAAATTCTTAGGTGGCTTACTGAATTAGATTCGCGCCAAGACGTGCCGGCATACGCCTAGGTTCGAGCCAAGGCATTGAGGCCTAAAATCCGTGCCAAGATGAGAAAACCAAGCGAAAAGCATCCCAAATCGACTACACGGCCAATCGATCGACTGAAAAGGTCTCTGAATCAACTACTCGACAGAGGCTAACCCGATCAACAGAAGAGTAGTTGGTCGACTGACTACCTGTCGATCGATTGTAAGTCTAGTCGAACGACCGAGACCAGTCCCGGATTGACTGCTCGACAAAGGCCGAATCACTTGGAAGCAGGGCAGTCGATCGACTGCCTTTCAATCAATCGACAGGCAGTCGATCGACTGTAACGCAGCTCGATCAACTGCCATGCTAGAAATTTCTGGATTTTAGGCATTTCTGATGATTTTGCCCCTACAAACAACTATACAAACCCCACATCTTGACCCAAAGAAGAAAACTACTCTCCTCCCAACTATTGCATGGGTTAGGGATTTATTTTCTCTCTAGCTTTTTAGATTTATTTTCAAGATTTTCCTTGGGTTTGTAAGCTCAGAAGAATTCAATTTATCACTTGGATTTTTATTTTGATTGTAATTTCATTCAAGATTTTGGATTCTCTTTCTTAATTCAAGTAAGTTTTCCTTTATTTTCTTCCTTGTTCTTCAATTTAATGATTGTTCTTCAATTTATGCATTTTGCCATAGCTCTTAGATTTATTGTTGGATTTTGTGATTTGGCTATGGAATTTATGTGACTGATACACCAAGATCATAGATCATTTCCTTGATCGTTTTTATTTTGAGTATTTCGTATGCTTTATTTTGGTTTTTATTATCATGCATAGTTTTATGTTGAATCATAGATCTACTCTTCGTTTCTAGTTATTTCTCGTAAAGTTCTTAACTTTCACGTCAAATTTTATTTTTCTTTCCATTGATTCTTTCGATTTTCGTTATTTCGCATTATTTAAGTTTTAATGATCATGCAAGCATAGTTGTACCTTAGGTTGTGCTAGTTGTACTTTGTTGTTTCCTTGCTTTTTATTTCTTATTTTCATTATTGCTTGTAATTTCAATACGTCACATGCACGAGGCATATGAAATACTTGCATTTACTTTTCATAGTTCTTCACTTTACTTGCTTTAATTCCAATTTCTTTCCATTTTCTCTTAATTCCACAAAGCTAAAAACACATTGATCTCTATAATCAATCGAATTCCGATAATACCAAGCTATGAACCCCTTGTATTTTCACCACCACTAAAAACTACAAAACAAGACACATGCCGGCATATATTATACTATAAATATCCCAATCTTGATAATCATTAGTCGGGGCTATTTTAAGAATAATGTTTTATTACTGAAATCTCACCATATCAATGACAATATTAACTCTACGGGAACATTTATATTAATAATTACAAACAATCAAAATAATAATTCAATAAATGTATTGTCATATATATAATAATTGTGATTAAGTATAATATCTTTAAATCTGATGTTCTCTAGGACATTTATACTTTCATTCGCTAGCTGCCTCCACGTTTGCTCGTCTGTGCCTCCTGCCATGGTCTCTCATTTGCTTTTTGATTCGCTATGTTCAAGCTCACCGCTGTTTTAGTCGAGCATGTGTGAAAAAGGTAGGTGAATAAACGTGTCCCTTGATTCTTTCGCTAACCATCTACAAACTCGATCTCGTTTAGTGATCTTGGGGTTGTATTGTAAATCCTTGTTCCCACTCGACCGAGTGATCATACACAACTACACAAGGAGGAAGAAGAAGAAGAAGAAGAAGAAGAAGAAGAAGAAGAAGAAGAAGAAGAAGAAGAAGAAGAAGAAGAAGAAGATCAAAGTGTAACAAAAATCAAACTAAAAAGAAATCTTACAAATAGTAGTCAATGTTAAAAGACTCTATGACTTTTTTTTTTAACTCTAAGCCAAAATAAAAAGCTCAAAATTAATGAAAAGAAAATAAATAGGCTCGATATTAATCATGTCCAAAAGTACGAATAATTTTACACCGTTTCCACGGAGAACGGATAAATTATTCGTACGTAATCGATGTAATTAATTAAATATGTAATGGGGGTTTGTTTGAAAAGATTTAATATACTACTACTAATAATAAGTAAACTAAAGCAAAAATAAAATTTTAAATATAATCAACTAAACTAAGAAAATATAATAAAAATAAGTATTCTAAATTGAGAAGATTTCCGATTCTTAGTTCCGTTTATCCACGTTTGGATTCAGTTATAATTTAATGTAATACTAAACTCTCTTTTAATCCATTGAATTTCTATTCCAAAGACAACAACAAGCTCAGTTAACCACTATCGTTTCTTAATCTTCTTCAATTAAAATAAGCTCTTTAATCGAACCTATCTAAACGAGTGATTTAAAAAAAGTTCTTTAAATTTATAACGCTAGAAGAATTATAAAATAAAATGACGGAATAGAAAAGATATTATGTTCATAAGCTCGGCCTAAGAGACCTTGAATTTATGTTACCCAATTGACTAGGCTCAATCGTCACTACTTTTGAAATTAGACTCGCAACAATTACAGACTACGAATCCTATTCTAGCATATATTATATAAAACTCTAATCTAGTTTGACAAACTAAGGTCAAAAAATCATATAATAAAAATAATTATATTTATAACATAAAAATATCCATGAAAGTCGAGTAGAGAATACGTAACGGGATTTAAATAACAATCTCATCAAATACGTTTCAAACGTCACTTCGAACCGGAATAAAAAGAACTAGACAAACATAACTATAGTATGAACGCAATCACCGTCACGAGTCTAAAATAAAAGGAGTAGAAAATTGGCAAACGTGGAGATCCTCTGTCGAAGAAATTCCCGACTACTGCTCCTTCCTCACGTCATCGTTTGGCGTCGTGTCTCCAATCTCCTGCACTCACACCTCTTCTGTATATCAGCAATCTGTCCACTGTCTAGGGCTGATGCCGTACGCATATGTGTTCTTTTTAAAAGTGTTGGAGTTGGGCATGTTCGTTTTCTGGTTCTGGGTTCCGGTCTCTAAATTCCTGAATCTGCACTGGCACTGGTTAATCTAGTGCTGAAGACAGATTTAGTGTCAGCGGTCACACGTCAAAATCAGGGCCCAATCTCACTAAAACTCCACTTGCAGGCTCACACTCGTCCATATTAAGACCAAAATACTTCAAGATTAATGAAATAAACATAAATTCCAATATCAAAGTATCATATATCAAATGTGCCGATAAGAACATAAATCAACGTCGCAAATAAATAAAATGCATATAAGTATATGATTTTAACACTAAAAAATGTGTGCATTTTTCTACTTATCATATACATAACACAATAATTGAGAATTTAAACTTAACACAAGATAATTCGGTGGTCTCTACCTCATAAAAGTCGTGGAAAAATCTAAATCTCGTATTGCTCGTCACCTAATCAATTTAAAATATACTTAATTAAAATAATCATAAAAATAAAATAAAAACATAGAATATAAAATTTGACTGGATTGAGGCTTTTATAAAGTTGAGGGCTGAATTTGGGGTATATATAAAGTTTAGGGCTGGATTAAGGGTTTTGGGTAAACTGTGAGCAAAACTGAAAAGGGTTAAAAAGTCTCTGGGTTAATTTATAATTTTAAAAAATATTGAGAAATATAAAACGGACTCTCAAGCCTAAATTCATTGGTCTTCTTTATTCATTTCTCTTCTCCAATTTCTGAGATCATCCACGAGCTTCTCCACCTTCTTCAATCATAGACGGCCCGGCGGAATGAAAATTTGGCGGCATCGGGCCGCGGCGGGGCTAAGACTTAAGGCCTTGTCCTGCATCCCTATCCAGGCAACCACGCGGCGACGACTCGTAAGAGAAGGCGGAGGCAACGGCTTCTCCGATGACAATTGTCTGGACTCGACAGCGGCGATGGGTCATCAGCCAGATATTATGCCGGTGGCTATGGTGAATGTTTCGACAATTGAGAAGGCAGGACATGGCTGCCGTGAGTGAGACAGAAGGTGGTGGTGGTTCCGGCAGTGTGGCTGATGACTCTTGAATCCGACAGTGACGACGGTTTGACTAAGGATTTTGGCAACGGAGATTGAAAGTTTGGGGATCGGATTGGATAAAGATTAATCACGAATAATTGGACTTGGTGATTAAGATTAGTGGGCTAGAATAAGAAAAATTATCCAATTTGACTCGTAATATACCAGAAGAATAAATAGAAAAATTGGTTGAAATAAAGAAAAAAAAGAGTATAATGGGAATAGATATTTTAATTATAATAACAACTTTAATAATATCTAAGTGATAAATTATATAATTAATTGAAAAGAGAAAAACTAGTATCAATCTCAAATTAGAATTTGGGATATAATAATTGGTAATACGAACTTTTATATACGTTGTTAGAAGAGTTTTCGTGGTGTTGAAATATATCAACGGGTTCATGACTCAGTATTATCGGAATTCGATTCTTTTGTAGAATTAAATGTGTTTCAAGTTTGGAAAAATAAAGGGAAAATGAAAATAAAACAAACAAATTAGCTAACTATCCTAGGAATTGAAATGCATGTGGGTAGGATGCCTTGTCGTATGCCTCAAATTGAAATTGCAATGCAATAATGAAAATAAGCAAGAAAATGCAATGTTTCACGAAGTACAAGCATGCATGCACAAGGTACAACTATGCATAAAATTCTAAATAATGCAAATTAGCAAAAATTGAAAGTATGGATATAAAGAGCAATGAAAATTAACAAGAAAGTTCAAAACTTTAAGTAAAATAACAAGCAACAAAACCTAGATCTAAGATTTAACCTAAAACTATGCATGAAAATAAAATTGCAAATAAAGCATAGCAAAATCTCAAAATCAAGACAATCCAAGACCCGATCTACTATCTAGATGTGTCACTCATCTAGAATCCATAGCCAAATCATAAGTTTCATCATGAATTCAAGGTGCTAAGACAAAAAGCATAAAATGAAGAACAAGCATGGAAATGAACAACAAAGCATGAAATTAAAGCATAAAACATGAAATTGAAAGGAAACTTACTTGAATTAAAGGAAAGAGTAGCAAGCTTGAATGTAATTGCATCAAAAGTAACAATCCAAAGGAGTATTTAGATTCTTCGTAGGCTTACAAACCCAAGGCCAAGCATGAAAGTAAATCTAAATCTAGAAAAGAAATTACATCAAAACTTGAAATTGAATCTAAAACCTAAGAGAGAGAAATTAGATCTTAAAAACTAGAGAGAGAATTTTTAATCCCCAAACTCATGCTTGGGTTGGGAGAAAAATGAGAAGTGTTTTCCAAAATGAAAGAAGTCTCCTATTTATATTACATTTAATTGGTTTTAAATGGGCCAAAATAGCCTTAGAGGCTTAAAATTCCTGGGTTTGCACCAAGTTTGACCCGGAGGCACCTTCCTAGGACCCTTGGCTAGCTTTTTGGCACATTTTGGCTCGATATGGCTCGAAATGGCTCGACCATGGCTCAATGTGGCTCGGCCATGGCCGAGCCTGGGCGCTGGTGGGCGCATGGGCGCGCGCGGGGCTGGGCGCGCGGGCTGGCGAGTGCTGGCAAGCGCCTGGCGAGTGGGGTTGGCGAGCGCCTGGGTGAGAAGTGTGGCAAGCGCCGGGTGCTGTGTGGGACGAGCGCTGCGCGCGGCTTGCGGCAGGCGCTGTCGGCAGTTGCGCACGGGATGTGGGCGGGCGCGCTCGGCAATTGTGCGTGTTGCCTGCTAGGCGCTGCTTGGACACTGGGTAACCTAGTGTGGGCAGCGCCACCCAGTGTGGGCAGTTTGGCGTGAATTTTGGCGAGTATTTTGGCAAACGCCGGACGCTGTCAGCTACCTTGGTGAGTTGTGGCGCGAGTTGGCTACTATTCCAGAATGCTTGGAGTTTGGCTTGCCTTGCCTAGTACTTTTAGTCTTTAATGCCTTTACCTATAAAAATAGGAATTTTAAAACATAAAAATCCAAAATTACACCAAACCTCCAATTAAATGAAACCATTTAATCCATTTAAACGTAAAATTAACAAGAAACACAAAAAATAATAAAACAAGAAAAACGACCTAAAAACCTAACGAAAAATGACTCAAAACTAGTAAAATCAATATAAAAATCTATCTAGAAGCACAAAGAAAAACACAACAATTACATGAAAAAACAACTACCCCACAATTATCGGTTTGTTCATCCTCGAACAACGAAAAGAATCGAGAGTGTACATGCAATGAGCATAGTGTAAAAAGAAATTCCCTTGTGCTTATCCTTATTTAATATGATGGAAGTATCAACATAAACTCACTAGTGTCAAGCGTTGCTCGTATTACTCAAATCGATGACTTCCTCACAAATAGAAGGAGGGTATTCGCTCAATTCGCTCAAGTGTATATAGGACGTGTATACTCTCGAATCGGACAATGCATGCACTCGTCAAGATTTCACAAATTGGACGCTCAAAATTGCTCATAGTACATGACCAAGTAAGAATCAAAAGAGGTCTTTATTATGGGTTGTAATGTTGGCTTTTTTGTAAGGTATGGAATATTTGGATAGAGTGGCTAACACATGATCAAACGCGATCAATAACACAAAAAATCATAATTTCTAAAACCCGAAACTTATAATTGCTTCACCTTTCCCAATTCTACACACTCTCATTCGAAACCCTTTCTTCTTACACACTCTTTCCGACTTTTATTTCACAACACTTAGAATCTTTTTAAATTTACTTCTTTTCACCAATTTTAGCCTTTACACTAGGCTTTTCACTTGAACGCACGCTTTATCACTTTCCGTGATTTGTGTTGGAGTTTTATTCTCTTTTTTTTCTTTTTTTTCTTTTATAAGCAACTCAAAACCCGAAACCCACAATTTATTTCCCACACATCTCTCGTCAACTAACAATAAACTCTCACATCACAAATTACGGAGATATAAGAGCTAAAATCGAGTTCGGCTAAATGGAAACGGGACATAGGCTCAAGGGGGCTCGTTTGGATATTTTAAAGTAGCTTAAATAAATGGATATGGCCGTAACAAGGGTGATATATGTGCCTCGAGGTCATTTTCGAATTCAATCATGTACGAGCAAAATCAAACCTCCTCAATGCAATTTCCATAAAAATGCAAGCAAGCCGATAAATCACACAAGGCTACTCACTAGTTTGCACCGAATTTGGGAGCAAAATCAAAAGAGTTTTTAAAGCTTTGCAATCTTTTCACGAGAAAATGTTGATTATATATATATATATATATATATATAGGCAGATTTTGGACGAAGCACAAAAATTGAACCCTTCACACAAGAGTCCATAAACATGCAAAAACCCGACAAGTAAACTATTCAAACTTCATAGCATGTGGATTTGTTCAACAATGTAATAAAGACACAAACGACACAAAAATCGACTCAACCATATAAATGCGCAAATAGTTAGCGTCACTTCTCCAAGAATGCGTCACTTCGCCAAGACTTGAGTTAAGAATAACAAAACATACTTTGTGATACCCGGACTCTAACCACCTACCCACCCCACACTTAAACCATACATTACCCGCATTTTAATGAAAATCAAGTAAAAGGAGGGGGGAATAGAAACTTCCTTAACCGAGCGAGTTTTGGTCGAGCTCGTTGGGGTCCACCTAGGCATCAAAGCAATTCAAGCAAAAATCGAGTATGGCTAGTATCTCCCGGCTTCATGAACGTTACCAACTTTATCAATCATCTAATGGTCGACGTCGGAAAACAAAACCTAGAAAAGAAAATCACACAAAAATCAAAGATAAAAGAGAATATGTATATAAAATGAAACCAAATGTTCAAAGGAACCAAAACACAAAAAATTTTAATTTTTTTTTTAATTTTTCAAATGTTGTTTTTTTAGATTTTTGATTTTAATAAGAAAGAAAGAGAGAAATAAATGTAAAGAGCTTGGGTTGCCTCCCAAGAAGCGCTTGTTTTACGTCATTAGCTCGATGAAATCCCTTTTTAGTCAATGTGGATAGATAACGGGAGGGTCCACCAATACAATCTCCTCCTTGTCGGAAGGATCCACTCCTTGGAACGTCCTTGGCGCATTGCATAGCTCATATAAGATCTGCCAAAAAGCAAACGTTCCAAATGGGCAAATGAAGCTCGTCTCGGCTAGGTCCTCGGGTGGGATTGTGGTTTTGAAGTGTCCCGAAAACTCGTCCAAGAAATGATATGAATAATGGCCGGCTAGCTTGTTCATCCTTTGATCGACAAAAGGGGGAGGGACACGATCTTTCTTTGTGGACTCATGAAACTTCTTAAACTCGATAAACGTCCTCCAACCCATTGAAGCCCTTGTGGCCAACAATCCTCCTTTCCCCTCCTTTGGCACAATGTGAATGGGATTCACCCATTCACTCTTATAAATCACAAACACCAATCCTTCCCACAAAGACCTCCAATTCCCGATTTTCACTATCTCCAAACGGGGTCTAACTCCCGGTCTCCAACAAATATCCCCCTTTAGAATTTTAAGCACGTCAACCGACCTGTCTTCCTCCTCTCGATCCGAATGTTCAAAGATGATAATTGGCTTTCTCACCTCTTCCTCCTCAAGATAATCATCAAGTTTTCCAATCCCATCATCAACAATCTCCACGACAAGGGAGTCTTCAAATTCTTCAATACTATCACCAATAACCCCCACCTCCCCCTCTAAAAAGTCGCCGTTGCCCTCAACGACCCATAAACAAACTTCTTCACACAAGTCTTGGGTACATAGAGGCACAACGGGCTCATCAGTAAGAACAAGGGGCTCGTCATCCTCAAAACGATCCTCAATATTGACATCCCAAACAACCTCCTCCTCATTGGTCTTTGCCTCCATATACGCGTCTTCGACTAACTCTTGAAGCATGTCCATGAGTAAGGAACCCGCATGAGCTCGTTTAAGCATATCAATATCGCTTGCGAGTTGGTCCATTGTAGCATCAAAAGCATCACACTTAGCCTCAAAAGCATCACACTTAGCCGCAAGTGAGGCCAACGTAGTGGTCAAGGAATTCAATTGTTGCAAAATGGCCAAGAGAGTCAGATCGGGGGGCGGAATAGGAGAATGCACCGAAATATCGAGGGCGGGAGGGGTAATTTGGTCATTGGAGCTCAAACCTCCGAAGTACGCATACGGATCGGGATCATGAGTGCTATTGGTGGCACCAAATGGGGCATAATCAAAATTAGAAGTGAAAGAACCATCATATAGGTCGGGATTCGGGCTCGGCATATTCGGATAATTTTGTGGAGCACCATAGCCATACAAGCCGGAAGTTGGGGCGTGCATGTTCGGATAGGAGTATGGAGCTTGCATGTTCGGATAGGAATTTGGAGCTCCATAACMACCCAAGGAACTATTCAYGCTCGAGAAACTATCAAACCCGACATGGTTTGCACCATGCCCTCCCATGCCGGGTTTTCCATATCCATATCCACCATTGGCAACGTGGTTTGCACCATGCCYTCCCACGTTGCCATAYCCATTATACAACATCTCATTCCCAACATGGTTTGAACCATGCCCTCCCATGTTGGGAATGTATCCACTATAGTTATAAGCACCTTGCATACTAAACAAAAAAAAATGTCAAAAACAAAAGAAAGCTAAAAACACAATGAAACTACAACCAAATCGAAAGCCTTAACCAAGACGTGTCACAACGGCATCAATTTGTTAGAAGATATTTCATGGTGTTGAAATGAATCAACGGGTTCATGGCTTGGTATTATCGGAAATCGATTCAATTGAAGGATTCTATGTGTTTCAAGCTTGGGAAAGTAAAGGGAAAATGAAAATAAAGCAACTAATCTAACTAAACTAAGCTAGGAATTGAACTTGTAAGTTGGTCGGATGCCACGTCGGATGCCTTAATATAAAAATGCAAAGCAATAATGAAAATAAGCAAGAAAATGCAATGTTTCACCAAGTACAAGCATGCAAGCACAAGGTACAATTATGCATAAAATCCTAAATAATGCAAATTACCAAAAATTGAAAGCATGGATGTAAAGAGCAATGGAAATTAACAAGAAAGTTTAAAACTTTAAGGAAAATAACAAGCAACAAAACCTAGATCTAGGATTAAGCATGAAACAAAGCATGAAAATAAAATTGCAAATAAAGCATAGCTAAAACTCAAAATCAAGACGATCCAAGAGCCGATCTATGATCTAGAGGTGTCACTCATCTAGATTCCATAGCCAATTCATATGTTTCATCATGAATTCAAGGTGCTAAGACAAAAAGTATAAAATGAAGAACAAGCATGGAAATGAAGAACAAAGCATGGAATTAAAGCATAAAACATGAAATTGAAAGGAAACTTACTTGAATTAAATGAAATAGTGAATGCAATTGCATCAAAAGTAACAATCCAAAGGAGTATTTGGATTCTTGTTAGGCTTAGAAACCCAATGCCAAGCATGAAAGTAAATCTAAATTTAGAAAAGAAATTACATCAAAGCTTGAAATTGAATCTAAAACCTAAGAGAGAGAAATTAGATCTTAAAAACTAGAGAGAGAATTTTTAATCCCCAAACCCATGCTTGAATTGGGAGAAAGATGAGAGGTGTTTTCCAAAATGAAAGAAGTCTCCTATTTATATTACATTTAATTGGGTTTAAATGGGCCAAAATAGCCTTAGAGGCTTAAAATTCCCGGGTTTGACCAAGTTTGACCCGGAGGCACCTTCCTAGACCCTTGGCTAGCTTTTTGGCACATTTTGGCCTGATATGGCTCAAGATGGCTCGACCATGGCTCGATGTGGCTCGGCCATGGCCGAGCCTGTGGGCGCATGGGCGTGCGCGGGCTGGGCGCTGGGGCTGGCGAGTGCTGGCGCGAGTCCTGGAAAGCGCCTGACGAGTGGGTTGGCAAGCGCCTGGGCGAGAAGTGTGGCAAGCGCCGGGCGCTGTGTGGACGAGCGCTGCGCGCGGCTTGCGGCATGCGCTGTCGGCAGTTGCGCGCGGGATGTAAGCGGGCGCGCTCGGCATTGCGCGCGTTGCCTGCTAGGCGCTGCTCGGACCATGGGTAACCCAGTGTGGGCAGCGCCACCCAGTGTGGGCAGTTTGGCGTGAATTTTGGCGAGTATTTAGGCAAACGCCGGACGCTGGCAGCTACCTTGGTGAGTTGTGGCGCGAGTTGGCTACTATTCCAGAATGTTTGAGAATTTTTGAGCCTCTTTTGGCTTTGAGTTTGGCTTGCCGTTCCTAGTATTTTTAGCCTTCAATGCCTTTACCTATAAAAATAGGAATTTTAATACATAAAAATCCAAAATTACACCAAACCTCCAATTAATTGAAACCATTTAATCCATTTAAACGTAAAATTAACAAGAAACACAAAAAATAATAAAACAAGAAAAATGACCTAAAAAACTAACGAAAAATGACTCATAACTACTAAAATCAATATAAAAATCTATCTAGAAACACAAAGAAAAACACAACAATTACATGCAAAACAACTACCCCACACTTATCGGTTTGTTCGTCCTTAAACAACAAAAAGAATCGAGAGTGTACATGCAATGAGAATATTATAAAAAGAAATTCCCTTGTGCTTATCCTTATTTAATATGATGGAAGTATCAACATAAACTCGCTAGTGTCAAGCGTTGCTCGTATTACTCTTTTTCAAATGCAAGCCAAATCGATGACTTTCTCTCAAATGGAAATTTGAGGGTATTCGCTCAATTCGCTCAAGTGTATATAGGACGTGTATACGCTCAAATCGGACAATGCATGCACTCGTCAAGATTTCACAAATTGGACTCTCAAAATTGCTCATAGTACATGACCAAGTAAGAATCGAAAGAGGTCTTTATTATGGGTTGTAATGTTGTCTTTTCGGTAAGGTATGGAATATTTGGATAGAGTGGCTAACACATGATCAAACGCGATCAATAACACACAAAATCCTAATTTCTAAAACCCGAAGCTTATAATCGCTTCACCTTTCTCAATTCACCACACTCTCATTCAAAACCTTTTCTTCTTACACACTCTTTCCGACTTTTATTTCACAACACTTAGAAGCTTTTTGAATTTACTTCTTTTCACCAATTTTAGCCTTTACACTAGGCTTTTCACTTGAAGGCACGCTTTATCACTTTCCGTGATTTGTGTTGGAGTTTATTCTCTTTTTTTTCTTTTTTTCTTTTATAAGCAACTCAAAACCCGAAACCCACAATTTATTTCCCACACATCTCTCGTCAACTAACAATAAACTCTCACCTCACAAATTACGGAGATATAAGAGCTAAAATCGAGTTCGGCTAACAAGAAACGGGACATAGGCTTAAGGGGGCTCGTTTCGGAATTTTAAAGTAGCTTAAATATATGGATATGGCCGTAACAAGGGTGATATATGTGCCTCGAGGTCATTTTCGAATTCAATCATGTACGAGCAAAATCAAACCCCCTCAATGCAATTTCCATAAAAATGCAAGCAAGAACCTAACAAAAAATGACTCAAACTACTAAAATCAATATAAAAATCTAT
>BMAC01000681.1:29820-69848 GCA_014905375.1 Phtheirospermum japonicum | reverse complement strand
CCGATAAATCACACAAGGCTACTCACTAGTTTGCACCGAATTTGGGAGCAAAATCAAAAGAGTTTTTAAAGCTTTGCAATCTTTTCACGAGAAAACTAGAAACATAAAGAAAAACACAACAATTACATGAAAAACAGACGTCGAGCTTGGTACTAAATATTAGAATTTTGAAACATGATTTTAAAAATAATGAGAAAAAATGCATTATGAATGCCCGGGCATTACAGTACGAGACTTGGAAAATATTTCAAGAGCTAATTTGAAGGTATCACCAACATATTTCTTTTAGGAGACAAAACAAATATATATATATATATATATATATATATATATATATATATATATATATATATATATATATATATATATATATATATATATATATATATATATATATATTTACCATGGGTTAAGGAGTCAAACTCGAGCTTTAATCGATGTGGTAGCGGGAGGATATTTATTGGCAAAGATTACTGTTTTTGCTCTCGTTGAAGATATGGATATGACAAATTATTAATGACCTTACGAAAGGTCGACTAGTATCCAAGGTGAAATAAGTGGATTCTCTCAACGAAATTGTCTTTCAATTGGAAATTCTAACAAATCAAATACATGCAAGAATCGAGGGAGAGTCGCTGAAGAACGAAGATTGTCTGCCACACCCATTAGACGTGAATTGATGAGGCAGCCATGTAACAAAAACTGAGGAGAATATTATCCTAATTACCGAAATAATGATAACTTGTCATATAGTAATACGAAGAATGTACTTCAACCTCCTCTGGATTTCAAGGTAATTAATGATGAAATAGTTGAAGAGAAATTCAAAACTCCAAAACAAAGTTTTCCATCATGTAAACAGTTTTTTCAACAACTTTTTACTGGAAAATTGATAGTAGTAGAAAAATTATCAAAATTCTATATATCAGAATATATTTTAAATATTCTTATATTTCAACAAGTAAAGGGGGGAAAAGGCGAATTCCATTTTGAAAAAAAAAAAAACAATAACAATATTTAGTAATTAGACTCAACTTTGGGGATAACTTACGTAATTTCATGATCGCCATTGTTGTCAAACATGAATCTCTCAAGAGTTCCAAACTATCCAATACCATCACATCAATTTACATTCGACATCTAATACCATCACAACATATATATTTAGGTGAAACTCAAGATTCACAAACAAAACAAACACATCTTGAACCGATATCACATTTCAGCTTATTGCGAACCTTTTATATAAAAACCTCTTGCATCTTGATACATTTATTACATCTGATACGACACTAAATATTGATATATGATATATGTTGGTATTTATGGTAAGCGACTTCATTTCTCGGAAGGATCATTCCTTCTAAGAAGTGGGCGAGCTGGTTTTAAGAGTAGCGACCTGAAGTATGAGGGTGAGCTCTCATATAGGGTCGTGACCTCTTATGATTTTATTAACTTGGCATTATCTGGTAGCTCGGTAATGGGCTTTGTAAATGTTAGGCCCGAATGGGCTAATATGGATGGTATTGTGGAGTCCTGGCGGACTGTATTGAAAGAATCACAGGCCCAGGCTTATTCTAGTAATTTAAGCAAGAGATCTATTATTTATGGAAACTTAGAATAAAGGAAAAGTTCTAATTCTAAGTCGGTTGTGGTATTTATGGAATTATAGTGGGAGAAGGGAACCCTAACTTGGGGAACACTTCTCTTGCATATATAAAAGGGGTGCACACCTCTCTTTATTTTAAGTGGATTTAATCATAAGTTTGAGCTCTCGAAATATCTCTCGCACTCGCTAACTTAAGTATCGGAGGACCTTTGACGGGGTCGTCCACCGCCTTGGCTGAGGGTGTTGTTTTGCAGGATCGATCAGATCGCCAGGAGGTTCTTGAAAATCAATCATGTCGCTGTGACGTAATTGGAAGCTATTCAGGTCGCTAATCTCGGATTTGAGGTTAGTACCCCCTATTCTTGGTTACCAATTATTTTGGTTTTATCAAGTGGCGCCGTCTGTGGGAAAGGGGGACATCGAGTCCTTGAGTAAAAGACGTGAGAATACACAATTTTCGTAGGTCTAAAATCTGACTACGCTGTAAATTTGAAAAATTGTTTTCTAACGTTTCAACCGCTGGATCGCGTTAACATTTTCTCAAAATCTCAAGGACCTTTCGAATCACGGTGTGAATGGTGGAGATCGGATTTTGAGATGCGAGGAAATAAATATAAATTTCCGAATAAAGCAGATTTTATTTTCAGAATATTCTGTGCAGCATTTTTTAAAATACGATGGTGCACAATAAAATGTTGAATCAAGCCACAATTTTGATATATTGTTCCACACATACACAAGTTCAATATGAACAGTGGAGATTTGAATATGATTTCGGAAAAACCGTATAACGAATTTTGAACAGAGCTGATCCTGTTTCCCAAAACTATCTGTCTAGTTTCTTTTAAAAATTAAATTATGCACAATCTAACCGTTGGATGAAGCTGAATTTTGGATATAATATTTAAGAGATACAGTGGTTAAATCTTAATGGTGGTGGAGATCGAGTTTGAAGTTCTGTGGGCGCGAGTTAGGGTTGCGATGCTCGCATCTTACTTATCGATTATTTTTATGATCATATACTAACGGACTGAGTGCAGGTCTATTTGTTTAGTTCGTATTAACTTTGGGCTTTTAAGGGTTACTCTATATGTTTCCTGGAATTTAACCCGATAATAGTTAATTTAAACAAACGCGTTGAGGTCGCGTGTCCAAATACTCAAGTTTCATTAATTTGTTGCTCGAAATCTTAGGCGATAAGGCTGCGTATCAAACAAACGTAACAAAATCACTAAAAATCAAGATAATTATTTATTTTCTTTTATAAAATAGACGATATACAAATTGGGGTCATATACGTTGATAATAGGTGACAATGTGATGTGTTTAGATGTGGATGGTATGGTTTGGTTGATTGATTTGGTTGGCATAGGGAAGACTTGCTTATTGATTTGATTTACGCGTTTGACAGACTTATGGTTTATTTGATTTTATGTGATTTAATGGGAATAAACGTATGGTTTATTTGATTATATGAGATATTAATCATACATGTATTTGGATAGATTTGGTCTTGAGATTCTTTCACGGTTTTGATAGAATAGAGTGGTTTTATTTTGTGGGGATATGCATGTGGTTTAACACTTGACTGAGGAAGACTTATTTGATTCTATATAGTTATGAGGATATGCTTATGTTTTTAAAGATCACTAAGATTAGTCTTGACTAAAGAGTAAGTTCTTATCAACTCCCAAGTACTCGAATGAGTAGGTTCATGAAAACACACCAATAGTTGCTCATCCTTTTGAATTCCCGTATGAAACTACTGCACTGCCACACTTCAGTAAAATGGTAATAACTCACTCTTGGTTTATCATTTTTGAGATCCGATCTTTGTAGTGGAAACTAGACTCGTAGGTATTTCCATTAGTATTTAGTTTTATTTTTAATTTATTACCAATCAAAGCAGTTAACTCTTCAAAGTTGGTATATGTGCTGAAAACTCCCGTGTTAGTTTATTTGATCCTATGGCTTAATGGTGATATGGTGTTTATGGTTATGGGAAAGGAAAAAGCTTGGTTTGCAATGAATATTTTTGATTAACATATTCTTTATTGTTTGTTTATGTGCTTGCAATTATGTTTGATTAACATATTCTTTTACTTGGTTGATCATGAATCTATGTGGATATGTTTGGTTAACATATTCTTGGCTTATTTGACTTCTTAAGCTCTATGGAAAATAGGGATATATTCTAATGTGGTTTATTTGGATTAATATGGTATATGGTTTTCTATTGATATGAGGGGGACAAATTATACTTTTTATAATAATGGAGACTTCTGTTTTATGATTTTATGGTCTCAGCGACCTCATTACGGTCTTGGCAATCTCATGTGATTTAGACTTTATGATCCAATATGGGTTTTATGGTTAAATCCAGATGCTTTCATTAGGTCGGTGATGGTTAAATCCCGATACTTTCATTAGGTCGGCGATGGTTAAAGCCTGACGCTTTCATTAGGTCGACAAGAGATTTTATGAATATGGTTAAAATCCGACGCTTTTATTAGGTCAGCTGGAGATTTTATGGTAATTGGTAAGTCTCGACCCTTTCATTAGGTCGGATGGTTGTTTTATTACTCTTCGGGGCGAATGATTGTTTTATGAATCGATGATTGTATAGGTTGGCTAGTTACCCTTCGGGGCGAATGATTGTTTTATGAACTGATGCTTGTATAGGTCGGCTGGTTACCTTCGGAGAAGGATGATTATTTTATGAACCGATGCTTGTATAGGTCGGCTGGTTACCCTTCGGGGCAGAATGGTTGTTTTACAAACCGATGCTTGTATAGGTCGGCTGGTTGTTTTATTACCCTTCGGGGCGGATGATTATTTTTTGACCTTAATTATGTTTGACTTACGTATTTTTCCCATATTTTATAATTTTATATGTCTTGGAGCATATTTGACTTATATGTTCCTTTATGTGAGTTAAATTCATCTTTTCTTGATTAATTTTATATAGCTTATAATTTGCTTGGTTCTTGTGGTTTTTGATTCGAGCATGTTTGATTTACATGTTCTTGGCAGACTCTGTTTTTATTCTGTTTGATTGATCTTGCGACCTATGTGTAAAACAGGTTTACTTAGTATTTCCTTTAACATGTTGCTGTTAGATAACCTGGTTGAACTACTTGGTTGCATTAACTTGGGAGGACTACGTAGTTCTCTTGGTCATCTTTGGTTTAATTTTGTTGAAGCGACCTGGCTGCTTCACCTTGTTTGCATTATTTAGACATGGGGGTTTGAGTAGTTTGTTCGGTCACTTATGATCTAATATGGTCCTAATTTATTATGGTTATACTTGGTATAATATGTGCTCAAATAAAAGTGTCGTGAGGTCGGTAAGTGATATGGCATAGATATTTAATTTGCACAATTTACTTAAACTTGGGAGACTGAGTGGTTTTCTTGGTCATATGTGGTTTAATATGAATTTTGCTTGATTTAATATACCAACTTATGTCAGTTCGGCGATTGTTTTTATGAAATGGGCTGACACTTTTATTAGGCCAGCGATGATTTATGGGTGCAATGGTTTTTTGGACGACCTATTTTAGGTCGATGATATCTTTATGGTTTATGGTTTTTTGGGTTTCTGTGCCTTTATGGTTAACGCAACCTTGAGCCTTGATGGGATATTATGGATTATGGTATGAAGTCTTGATGGACTAATGAAATGATTTACGCTTATATAGTCGATGTTTAATTAATTTCCCATGGCTATAGTTTCTGGTATGGGATGACTGTTTTTTAGGTCGGGTTAATGGCTTATGGTGTTTTGACTTTTGAAAAATGCATGATTATATCTCCTTGGATTATTGTGCTTGATTACGGTTGCAGGTCGCGGGTGGAGGATTTTATTGTTTTAGGTTGATGGATATTTTAGATCGGTACACATATAATTTGGGGACTTATAAGCGACCTCTTCTTCTGGGAGGAGCATTCTTCCTGGGGGCTTAGTGAGTTGAGCGAGCTAACCTTTCAGAGGTCGCGATTCTATGTGACGGGTTTTTGTTGGATGGTCAATGCTACACCTGGATATGGTGAGAAGGGTTATTTTGAATTATGATATGGGATTTCGGTAAGACAATAGGGTAACTTTGTCTATGATTTATGCTTAGGCTTTTATTATGGTTTTTGGTTGGTGCATTCTTTAATATTTATACATATTCTACCTGATTTCGTACCTCAATCAGCCAGAATATGGGGGACTAGCTGATACGACACTAAATATTCATATATGATATATGTTGGTATTTATGGTAAGCGACTTCATTTCTCGGAAGGATCATTCCTTCTAAGAGGTGGGCGAGTTGGTTTTAAAAGTAGCGACCTGAAGTATGAGGGTGAGCTCTCATATAGGGTCGTGACCTCTTATGATTTTATTAGTTTGGCGTTATCTTGTAGCTCGGTAATGGGCTTTGTAAATATTAGGCCCAAATGGGCTAATATGGATGGTATTGTGGGATCCCGACGGACTGTATTGAAAGAATCACAGGCCCAGGCTTAATGTGGTAATTTAAGCGAGAGATCTATTATTTATGGGAATTTAGAATATAGGAAAAATTCTAATTCTAAGTCGGTTGTGGTATTTGTAGAATTATAGTGGGAGAAAGGAACCCTAACTTGGGGAACACTTCTCTTGCCTATATAAAAGGGGTGCACACCTCTCTTTATTTTAAGTTGATTTAATCATAAGTTTGAGTTCTCGAAATATCTCTCGCACTCGCTAACTTAAGTATCGGAGGACCTTCGCCGGGGCCGTCCACCGCCTTGGCTGAGGGTGTTGTTTTGCAGGATCGATCAGATCGCCAAGAGGTTCTTGGAAATCAATCATGTCGCTGTGACGTAATTGGAAGCTATTCAGGTCGCTGATCTCAGATTTGAGGTTAGTACCCCCTATTCTTGGTAACCAATCGTTTTGGTTTTATCAAGTGGCGCCGTCTGTGGGAAAGAGGGACATCGAGTTCTTGAGCAAAATACGTGAGAATACACAATTTTCGTAGGTCTAAAATCTGACTGCGCTGTAAATTTGAAAAATTATTTTCTAACGTTTCAACCGTTGGATCGCGTTAAATTTTTTACAAAACCTCAAGGACCTTTCGAATTACGTTGTGAATGGTGGAGATCGGATTTTGAGATGCGAGGAAATATATATAATTTTCGAATAAAGCAAATTTTATTTTCGGAAAATTCTGTGCAACGTTTTTTAATATACGATGGTGTACAATAAAACGTTGATTCAAGTCACAATTTTAATATATTGTTCCAAATATACACAAGTTGAATCTGAACGGTGGAGATTTGAATATGAGTTCGGAAAAATTCTATAACGAATTTTGAATAGAGCTGATCCTGTTTCCCAAAACTGTTTGTCTAGTTTCTTTTAAAAATTAAATTATGCACAATCTAACAGTTGGATGAAACTGAATTTTGGATATAATATTTACGAGATATAGTGGTTAAATCTTAATGGTGGTGAAGAACGAGTTTGAAGGTCTGTGGGCGCGAGTAAGGGTTGCGATGCTCGCATCTTATCGATTATTTTTCTTATCATATACTAACGGACTGAGTGCAGGTCTATTTGTTTAGTTCGTATTAATTTTGGGTTTTTAAGGGTTACTCTATGTATTGTCTGAAATTTAACTCGAAAATGGTCAATTCAAACAAATGCGATGAAATCGCGTGTTCAAATATTCAAGGTTGATTAATTTTATTACTCGAAATCTAAGATAATGTCGCAAAACTCGTATATTCACGAGTACATAGTTATTGAGACTGTAAACTCCCTTCTCCCGCCGGATGTCGCAAAACTTGTAACCACCAAATGGGAACGTAGTGTCGAAAACATCGAAGTAGTTCATCTACTATCAGCACTGTAGTCATCATCAGTCAATTAACCTGATAAGTAATTAAACAAATAACTTATTAATATAAATCTGACACAGACACATAAATTAAACATTCAAAGACAACAACAAAGAAATTAAATCTGACATAATAGATTAAAAAGAATGAAAAAATGGTCAGTTCAAGAAATACAAAAGGCAGATCCTTGGCATGTATTAAATCAGAACATATATAAATTATTAGATGGCATAGAAGGCGATTTAAAACATAAAAATAAATGCAGACCTGAAACTACAAAAAACCAAACCCGTAAATATTATCTCTTAAAAGACAGCTTTGTTGATAACTATAAAGAAAAAAAAATGACAAACACAATTTTTTACTTGGCTTATAAATCTAGAAATGGTACGTATCTTGACAAAATAGAGTAAATAATATATTTACAAATAATAGTAATAAAAAAAATAAAGTTTAATTAGCCTTATAACAAATAAGTGCAGCCAAAGTTCAAAACTAAAGGTACCCCTTAAAGTGTTTCAAACAACCCGTGTATAAACCTAGCTTATTCAGATTATTAATGCCATTATGGAAAAAAAAAATTACATTTAAATCAATTGCTCATCTTGTGAAGTTTTTCACACCCACAAAAGAACTATATCTGTAAGGCTAAGACACAATATAATTGTGGAAATACCCAAGCTCCCTATTCAGAGCAACCATGATTAATAATAATAATAATAATAATAATAATGATAATGATAATAATAATAAAAGAGATTAACTCCTCAGACTGTCTGCATATAAAAAATATTACCTGCTTGCTCACTATGATCAACATCCTCACTTCTCTCGCCTTATGCCATGCTTGAGGATATATATACAATGGTGGAAAACCCTGTAAAATTAAACAAAATAAGGTGTAAAAGAATAAGGGCTTTTGATAAATCCAAATTGATTGGTTACCAAGAATAGTGAATACTAACCTCAAATCCGAGATCAACGACCTGAAGTAGATCCCCAACACGTCATAGCGACCTGCCCATCCTTCCACGAATCTCCTAGCGACCTCGCCGATCCTACAAAACAGCACCTCAATCGGGTCAGATTTCGAACCCGACAAGGTCCTCCGATACTTAAGTCAAAAGCAAGTCACACTCAAAACAATCACACTACTATAAAAAGCCAATAATATGATAAAGTCAGATCAACCTCTAAGAATGAGAGTTATGCACCTCTTTTTATAAAGACAAGAGAAGTATTCCTCAAGTCAAGGGTTTCCTTCTCTCCTCAAAATTCCATAAATAACACAATTGGCCTGGGCCTGTTATTTTTCCTATATGGCAAGTTCCCATAAATAATAAATCTCTTACCGTAATAGGCCTGGGCCTGTTATTCTTTCCATATAATCCGCCAGGACTCCATAAACCATTCACATTTAACCCCACATGCTTGATATTCACAAAGCCCACAACCGAGCTCAAACACTACACAAAACACAAGAGGTCGCGACCCTATATGAGAACTCATCCTCATACTCCAGGTCGCTACTCCACAAACCAACTCACCCACTTTTCTAAAGAGACCACTCACCTCGCTCACCTCCCAGAAGAACACCCTTTTCAGAAAATGAGGCCGCTTGCCATAAATATCCTCATATACCGAATAATATTACATACATATATTTTAGTTCATATCATCTAGTCCCCCATGTTCTATCTGATTGAGATATGAAATCAGGTAGGACATGTAAAACAGAATCAAAAGAGCACAACCAATAAAAACAACAATAAAGTATAAACTTATAAATAAATCACTATTCCACCTTACCAAACCGTATTTCAGAATCACAAAACTCGGCAAATCGAGCTATAATACCAATCATCCCACTGTAAATTACCAAATATACCTACGACCTGCAAAAGCTCAACTCACTGAGCTCGCTTCTTTTAAGATAGTATGATCACCTCGCAAGGGACGACCTGCAAGTCCCCAGACCAAGTCCCAAACTTTATATATGACGACCTAAAACCACACAACTGTTATCCTCCGACCTGAAGACATATTCAAATCCAATTATTAAAAACTCAATCATAAACAGCCCCAAAAGTCAAAACACACCTTTCTCTGTCCATCCCATATGCAACCTGACAGCATGTCGAGTACGTGTCACTTCTTCATTTTCTCGGAGTATAATAAACTCAGTGGGCCCAAAATCAATTGCCTAAAACATTTTTGATAACCCTAATTACTTTCCCGCTCCTACCTGTCCCATCAGCTTTCCGCCGCCCAAAACAAAACCCTTTCATCTCTCCCACTTTACACTTTACCCAAAATACATCGCCATTTCCGCTCTACAACAAAGCTCGTATATTTTTCAAATTCTTCAAAAAACATCATTAACTTCATGATCCATCACTGACCTCCAGGATACTAAAAAATGGGTAAGTCTCCAATCTACCTTTTTATCAATAGAGTTTAATTCGTATAAATATAATATCTGCACACTGTATCTGTTGCATTTTCTGAATTGTTTTGTTTTATACTGTTTCTCTCTTTGTGCGCTTTTGATTTATGATGAGAATAACATCCCCCAATCTTAATTCTCAAAACCCATCCCTATCATTCTCCTCCACATTGAATTTAACCAAACGCTGCGAGCCTCCCACTATCTCTGCTGAGATAACCGCGTCCATACCATACACCAAACTGAACGATGACTCTTCCGTGGAGGTTTGGGGAGTTGTTCGATAAGCCCACAAGACTGATGCGAGCTCCTCTTCCCAAAGCCCGCCAACTTTCTCCAATCACAACTTAAATCCCTGCACAATTATACGGTTAGTAACCTCCACTTGCCCATTAGTTTGGGGATGTGCCACAGAAGCAAATCCTTGCTTCATTTGCATCTCTTTGCACCACTTTTGAATCTTTCTCCCATTAAACTTGGTCCCATTATCAGCCACCAACACTCGCGGCACACCGAACTCGCAAAATATACTATTAAAAATAAAACCCATCATGTGTTGTTCGCTTATGCCTGTGACAGCATCGGCCTCCACCCACTTCGTAAAACAATCAATTGACACCACCAGATTTTCCTTGTTGCCCGGAGTCTTTGGAAAAGGACCTACAATATCAATCCCCCCTGTGCAAACGGGCACGGAGAGCTCATAATCATCATCTCTTCTGCTAGAATATGGATAACCGGTGCATGCATTTGACACTTCTTACATGCTCGCACCAGGTCGCTAGCCATGGCTTTCATCCCTGGCCAAAAGAATCCAGCCCGCAACGTTATGCCCACCAACGCCTTTCCCTTCGCGTGATTGCCAAAATAACCTTCATGTATCTCTTTCAGCACCTCCAACCCTTGTTCTTTAGCCAAACACTTTAAAAAAGGTCCGAAGCGTGATCTTTTATACAGTTCCTCATTTATCACACGAAAACGAGCTACCGTTCTAGCCTCCTTCGTTGGCAGTCTCTTTGCACCTTCCCTTGCTTTACCGAGGACATCCCATATAGGTGTGCGTCAATCATCTTTCACCTCGATGTCCATAATCTTCTTCCCTTTTTCCACACTACTATGGCCCAACTCCATCAATGTGACTTTTCGAGTATCACAAGTCCCCAGTGCTCCTGCTATTCGAGCGAGCTGATCCGCCCGAGTGTTTTCAGCTCGCGGTAAATGCTCTAGTTTAAATTCTTCAAAGCGTGCTGCTTCTTCGCGCAGTTTGTTCAAATACACTGCCATCCGCTCTTCTTTGGCTTCAAAGGAACCATCGAACTGACAAGCTATCAACTGAGAGTCCGTGTATGCCCACAACTTCTGTGCTCCCAGATCGTTCGCCATCTTGATACCCTGCAACACAGCTTCGTACTCAGCCTCATTATTGGATGCTTCATACCCCAACTTGATCGCGAACTCCAAATTTTTTCCTTTCGGGCTGGTTAACACAATACCCAGCCCCGCTCCTGACATCATAGTTGAACCATCAGTGTACAACATCCACGCCTTTACCTCCTCATCCACACTAGTTGGTCGTGCCATCTCTTCCAAAGAATCCGCTAACACTTGCGCCTTGATAGCCACCCTTGGTTCATAAACCACATCGTACTCGCTCAACTTTACAACCCATTTTACCAGTCGTCCAGATACATTCGGGTTACTCAAAACCTGCTTAAGAGCTAAGTTAGTACGTACTTTCACCTTGTGACTCAAAAAATACAGCCTCAGTTTCCTTGTTGTACAAATCAGCGCAAAACCACCTTTTTCCAGCTTGAAATATTTCAACTCAGCTCCCCGTAACATCCTGTTAATATAATAGATAGGCCTTTGTGTGCTCGCCTCTTATCTTATCAACACCGAACTTACTGCGACCTCTCCCACCGATATGTAAAAGAAAAGGTCCTCTCCAGGCATTGGCTTAGTCAACAGTGGTATCTCGGCCAAGTACTTCTTTAGCTCTTCAAATGCACCCGCGGCTTCTTTTGTCCACTCAAACTTGGATCCCTTGCAAAGCGCCCTAAAAAATGGGACACCCCTCTCCGCCGACCTGGAAATGAAACGACTAAGACCTGCAATCCGACCTGTAAGCACCTGGACATCACGCACTGTGTGAGGGTGCGACATCTCCAAAACAGCTCGCACCTTCTCTGGGTTAACCTCAATTCCTCTCTCTGTCACCATGTACCCTAAGAACTTCCCGGATCATACACCGAACGCACACTTTTTTGGATTAAGCTTCATCCCATACTGTCTCAATATAACAAATGTCTTTCTCAAATCTTCCACATGGGATTCTGCTTTTTTGCTCTTAACCATCATATCATCAACATAAACCTCCATGGTGGACCCTAGCAGGTCTTTAAACATCCGATCCACCAACCTCTGATAGGCCGCTCCTACATTCTTCAAGCCAAAGGGCATGGACACAAAACAATATGTACCTGTAGAAGTAACAAAACTCACTATGGGCTGATCCTCCTTTGCAAGGGGTATTTGATGATACCCCTGCGAAGCGTCCATCACACTCAGCAGCTCGTCTCGATTTTGAGTCCACCAACTAATCAATTCGTGGCAAAGGGTCATGATCCTTCGGGCAAGCTTTATTCAGATTGCGGAAATCTACACGCATCCTCCACTTTTGTGCCGGCTTTGAGACCATCACAACATTAGACAAATATTAAGGGAATTGAATCTCTCTTATGTGTCCAGCTTTCAACAGTTTCTGCACTTCTTCAATTACCTTATCCAGCTCTGGCCCAAAATGCCTCCTCTTTTGCTTCACCGACCTCGCCTCTGGATCCGCATTTAAATGATGCTGCGTGACCTCCGGGGACACCCCTGTTAACTCTCCATCCCCAAACGCAAATACATCCCAAAGTTCTCTTAATAACCTCACCATATCATCCCTCAACTCTTCAGGTATTAAGGTCCCCACCCTCGTAGTATACTCTGGGCGACCTTCCTCTAGCGAAATTTCCATCAGTTCCTTATTCGGTTGAACAGAATTCTCCTGTTCCTTCATTTTCTTTGCATTAAGCACTAACTCCGGCCGAGTATCATTCCTCTCCTATTTATTATCCATTAATCCTTTCCTGACCGTCATATGATAACACGATCTTGCGACCTGCTGTTCTGCGAGAACTTCCCCTACTCTGTCACCCACCAGATACTTAATACTCGTGTGGTAGGTTGATGTTACCGCCTGGAATGCGTTGAGGGAAGGTCGACCTAATATAGCGTTATAACCCGACCTTCCTCGAATTATCAAAAACTTCAAGCTCTTCTCCACTCGTACCTCATCCTTCCCCAATACCACTGTCAGCGTCAGCTCTCCTTTGGTATTCACCTGTGCACCATTAAATGCATATATGGGTGTATTTACAGGTCTCACCTTTCTTTCCAATTCCATCTGCTCAAGACAATCTGTGTATATGATATTCACCAAGCTCCCGTTATCCACAAAGATTCTACCGACGTCGTACCCTGCCACCTCTGCCTCGATTACCAGTGCATCATTATGATCTTCCTGCAGCCCGCGTCGATCGTTAAGGCCAAAAGAGATGACCGGCCCTACTATCTGAGACTGCCGACTCACACTAGCGACCTCCCACGTTCTTGAGCGAGCTGACTTATTATGCCTCCTCCGCGCATTGTTGGAATCTCCATCAGTTGGTCCGCCCGAAATCATGTTTATCCTCCCCTTATTTCTTCGTGGACCGTTGTGTCCCTGATTTCCTTGTTGTCTCACGACCTAATCCTGAGGCGGGTCCCTTGGCGGTGGTGGAGGCAATGGTCATCTCTGATCCTTTGGTTCTCTATCCTTGTAAATTACCTCCTTCAAATGCCTTGCCTTTATAAGACTCTCTATCTCCTCTTTAAGATGCCTGCAACTTTCAGTGAAATGCCCATAATTGTTGTGAAATAAACAGAAGGAATTAGTCTTGGGATGAGTAGGAACCGGCGTGCGATCTTCTGGCCACTTTATCGCTTTGGGTACCAAGCGCTCCATAATAGTAAACACTTAGCCCGCGGATAGGCCAATGGTGTAAAATCCTCATTTCTCCAATCTCGCATATCCTCTTCCGGCCTCTTGCTAATCACAGAGCTCGAGCTCAAAAGCCCGCGCACTACCCGCCTTGGTTCTCTCCTCACTTCCCTCCTGGATACGTTATCTCCTGTATCCGCGACCTCTCTGCCAAAACGCGCCTGATGTTCTTCCTCAGCTTCTTCAACCTGTATATACTTATGGCATCTCGCCAAAACTTCATCATATGTCCGTGCCTCCTTTTTTGACCAAGGACTTACGCAAGTCCTCCCTTCTTAATCCCTGGTGCAGAGCTCCAGCCTTCATCTCATCGGTAGTAACAGGTACCTCCAGATTGGCGCTGGTAAACCTGTTAACATATTGCTTCAGTGTCTCATTAGGTCGTTATACCATAGTAAAAAGCGACTACGCCATCTTCACACTCTGCCTCAAGCTGGAGAACTGCTTCAAAAAAGCAGCTCGCAACACCTGATAACTGGTAATTCTTTCCCGTGGCAACTGATAGAACCAGTTTTGTGTGATTCCCCTCAAAGTGGATACAAAGGCCCGACACGCCACAACATCCGTGTAATTATATAACATCCTCGCATTCTCGAAGAGCTGTAAATGCTCGACTAGATCTGTCGTTCCCCGATATTGAGATTCTAGCGCCTTATACCCCTTAGGCACTGCGGCCTGTAACATATTATCTGAGAAGGGGTGTCCCTCATCTCCGTGGAGTTTATCTCCATCTACTCACTTTTTTAATTTCAGCATGGCCTCCTGCAAATCTCTAAAAGCCTTATTCCCTGGCCCCACCTCATTCTCACCATTTCCTTCATTGTACCCGCTACGACTCTTCCGAGTTTTATCTCGAGATTCACTATCTGTACTCGAGGTTTAGGTCCCACTCTCACTAGTATGCTTGCTGTTTCGGCGACCTCTGTGCCCGTAATGGTTCCGCTTTACTTTCACTACCTTCCCTCTTCGCTTATGAGTATGGGAATCTATGGATGAGGTAAAACTGGCAGTGTCCACATACATTCGCTTACTCCGACCTCTCCTTCCTTGAGAGGGTCTCTTAGACAGAGACCTTTCATTTTGTTTTGCCTTCCTGGTTGCCGACCTCTCTTCTTGCTCGCTATCTGGTCCATCACCCTTCTCCTTCAGAGTACCCAGCTCGCCTGCTAGGTACTTGTTCAATTTTTCCAACTTCTCCTGAGGTACGAAGTCCATAAGCCCCTCCAAGAATCCCTTTTTAATTTGGCAAGGCTTGTCCTTGGGCATATCTCTCCACTCCTTCGTCCCTATATGAATTTCTTTCTGCGCCACAACCTCCGGTGTCTTTGCCTCAAGATCTTCTGCCAGTTGTTTGCCATCACACTATTTTGGGGAGGGCGGTGGCGTGCCCTCTAAACCCGAAATTGTCGGTTCTACTGGAAAAGGCATTTGTCCGTCTCTTGTCGCATCTTTCTCGTTGACATCCGTCGCTCTGTTCTTTTTCTTTGGTTTGTTCGGTCCAAAACCATAGTGTAGGGTCCTGGGTATTATATTGCTATCCTTCATGCCTCATTTGTGAAGTTTCTCACGCCTTTCGCTCAAGGACTCGATGTCCCTATTTCCCACAGATGGTGCCACTTGATAAATCCAAATCGATTGGTTACCAAGAATAGGGAGTACTAACCTCAAATCTGAGATCAGCGACCTGAAGTAGATCTCCAACACGTCACAGCGACCTGCCTAGCCTTCCACGAATCTCTTAGCGACCTCGCCTGTCCTGCAAAACAGCACCTCAGTCGGGTCGGATTTCGAACCCGACAAGGTCGTCCGAAACTTAAGTCAAAAGCAAGTCACAACTCAAAACACTCACACTACTATAAAAAGCCAATAATATGATAAAGTCAGATCAACCTCTAAGAATGAGGGGTATGCACCTCCTTTTATAGAGACAAGAGAAGTATTCCCCAAGTCAAGGGTTTCCTTCTCTCCTCAAAATTCCATAAATAACACAACTCTACAACCGACTCAGAATTAGGACTCTTCCTATATGGCAAGTTCCCGTAAACAATAAATCTCTTACCGTAATAGGCCTGGGCCTGTTATTCTTTCCATATAGTCCGCTGGCACTCCATAAACCATTCACATTTAAGCCCACAGGCTTGATATTCATAAACCCCACAACCGAGCTCAAACACTACACAAAACACAAGAGGTCGCGACCCTATATGAGAACTCATCATCATACTCCAGGTCTCTACTCCACAAACCAACTCACCCACTTCTCCAAAGAGACCACTCAGCTCGCTCACCTCCCAGAAGAACACCCTTTCCAGGAAATGATGTCGCTTACCACAAATATCCTCATATACCAAATAATATTACATACAAATATTTTAGTCCGTATCAGCTTTTATAAATCACTTTTTTTAAGCTAATAATCTCAAGATTATTAAGACATTGTTCCTACAATATAAATATAAAATCTGAGATAGTTTGATTTATAAAACTTGTCACTCTTGGAAAACAACGATTAGAGGCAGTTTTAAACAATCATTTGAGGCGATTTCGAACAGCCTCTAATCGAGGCGCCTCAATTGGTCCAAGAGCAGTTTATTACTCAATAACACTAAGTAAATAGTTGTGCACTCTAAAGTAAAGAAAATAGTGCCTGATTTAATACTAGTCAATAACTTAACAAAAAAGCGTGCATTACAAGAGTAAATAACAATACTATGATAAGCAATACACTGCATACAAATAATCCATGCTACATTCGAAGGAAAAATTATTTCTTGCCTCCTATGTATTAGTTTTTTTAAACATTGCTACCGAAATATTTCTTACTCCATTTTTTCCCCTGGTGTACAAGAATTTTAGACATTATCCACTAAAGTTCATTTTCGGTTCAATATTCCTTCTAGATTCCGTCGGGAGAGAGTTGAAGGTTAAAGTGTAAGAATATTATAGTTTGAAGGGTAAAGTGCTGTTAGAGTTAATCATGTATTAGGGTTAATCTAGCATCTAGTCAGTCTAGAGTTTTGTTTTCTTCTGTTTTTGGACGCATACAAGGGCCCATGCAAGCTGCCATGCAGGATGGCTGTACTGGCTTGATCTGAACCCTCCTTTAGGTGTATAGCTGGCATGTAGATCAATGGCTCTCCTTCGGGGATCGTTGTGCCAACCTTTAGCTGCTCCTAGGTCTTATCTAGAGTTTAACTTTATATAGCAGCTTCCATGTATTCAGCATTATCTAGTTTTTGACATCAGAAAGTATAATCTGCTTCCTTTCCTTTTATGTTATAGCTTGTGTGCAGCTTTTACCAGCTTTAAGCTTTTTCCCAACATGGTATCAGAGCAGACTCGGGCCTGACTCTGATAAACCTTTTCCCTTTCTTGTCTCTTGTCACCTCAGCCTCTTAAATGGCTGAACCTGAAGGAGTTGCAACCACTCTACAAAATCCTGCAGCTGCTTCCTCTCAAAATACCCTAATCCAGCCTCAACACCAACTCATTTATGTGAAACTAAATGAAAATAATTATCTGGTTTGGAAGCAGCAGGTCCTTGCTGAAGCTACCGGCTTAGGCCTTGAATCTTTCTTATATGGTACAGTTGAGATCCCCTCAAAGGTTGTCCAGAATCAGGAGGGACTCATTGTTCTTAATCCCAGTTTTCAAACTTATCAGAGACAGGATCAACTCTTGGCTTCATTGCTGCTCTCTTCCTTGTCTGAATGTGTTCTCGTCCTTATGGTTGGCTTGACCTCAAGCCATGAAATGTGGAAAGCTTTGGAATCCAAATTTGTTGCACAATCAGGAGCTAAAACAATGCAATATAAGATCCAATTGCAGACTATGAAAAAAGGCAACTTGTCAATGAGAGAGTATCTAAACAAGGTAAAGGTGTGTTGTGATAATCTGGCTACTTCTGGGCATAAAATTAAAGACTTTTATCAGCTGCTCCATGCCCTAACTGGATTGGGCAGTGAGTATGACCCTGTAGTTTTCACCATAACCTCCAGTCCTGAAAAGTGGAGCTTTAAGGATGCTAGTGGGATTTTGTTGAGTTTTGAGTCCAGATTGGAAGCTGCAAACCCTTTGTTTGATGAGTCAATGCCCATAACTGCAAATGTGGTTGTACATGGGCAACCAAGGAAAAATAATAGCAGTTCGAACAACACCATCACTCAAAACAGTAATACTAGAGGAAGAGGCTCATTCCCTAACAGAGGCAATGGTGGCCTGTCAAGAGGAAGAAGAGGAAACTCAAGAGGAAGAGGTGGAAGAGCCTACAACAATAGCAAGATGGCCTGTCAAATCTGTGGTTATACAAATCATACTGCTTCAAAGTGCTACTACATAATGGATCCCAATATTTCTCCTGATACCTCACAGAATTTTAGCCCCTCCACATGTCAAATTTCAACAGAGGACCTTTTCCAAGTCACAGAAGCAGTCAACCTTGGACTAATTCACCTACCATGACAAAAATGATGGCAACTCAAGAAATTCTTCAGATTTCATCTTGATCCATAATTCAGGAGCATCAAATCATGTAACACCAGACTTTGCCAACCTCAATGTGTCATCTGAGTATCAAGGATCCAACCAACTTTAATTGGGTAATGGAGCAGGTCTGTTCATCTCTAATATTGGCAACTCTATTGTTAAGTCCACTCATTCATCTTCTAATCATCTTTTTCAGCTCAAAAATCTCCTACGTGTTCCTAGTATCACCAGAAACTTATTAAGTGTATCCCAATTTGCAAAGGATAACAAGGTGTTTTTCGAGTTTCACTCTAATGTTTGTTTTATTAAGGATCAAGCCACGGGGGGCTATTCTTCTATAAGGTAATCTTAGTGATAGGTTGTATAAGTTTGACCTATGTCAAGTGCAATCTCCAAAATGTCAACAATCCACTCAACCACCTCTCAAGAATAATGATGTTCAGTCTCCTTGTTGCTTTTCTGTTTCCAAAAAGAAAGTAGGGTAGATGTTTGGCATTATAGGTTGGGTCATGCTGCCAATGATGTTGTAATAAAAGTCCTCAAAGACTATAATATTTCCTTTTCCAATAAAGAATTTGCTGATGTACCTTGTAATGCTTGTTTGCAATCCAAGTCACACAAATTGCCCTTTCAAGAATCTACTACTGTGTTTGTTCAACCTTGTGATCTTATTCATACTGATCTGTGGGGACCAAGCCCTTTAAAATCTACCAATGGGAGTCTGTACTATGTAGTGTTCATTGATCAGTTTACCAAATTCACTTGGATTTATTTCCTTAAAACAAAAGGAGAAGCTTTTCAAGCCTTTCTGCACTTTCAGTCATTAGTTGAAACTCAATTTCCAGCAAAAATCAAAGCTGTTCAGAGTGGCTGGGGAGGTGAATATAGGAACCTTTCCAAACTTTTTCAAGAAAAGGGTATAATTCATAAGGTGTCATGTCCCTACACCTCTCAGCAAAATGGGGTAGCTGAGAGGAAACATAGGCATGTGATTGAAGTAGGGTTATCCTTTCTAGCTCACTCTCATGTTCCTAATGCCTATTGGATGGAGGCTTTTCATACTGCTGTGCATGTCATTAACAGGACACCTAGTAAGCAATTGCAATATAAATCCTCCTTTGAAGCTTTATATGGTCATAAGCCTATCTATTCTACTCTTAAAAGTTTTTGGATGTTTGTGTTATCCACATGTGCGGCCTTACAACAAACATAAACTCCAATTTAGGGTTGTACCTTTTACTTTCCTAGGGTATAGTGAAGGGTATAAAGGGTATAAGGTCAATATTCCCTCTGGCAAGATAATAATGATCAGACATGCCATCTTTGTGGAAAATCAGTTCTCTTTCTCTAAATAAAACCCCTCAGATGTTCAATCTGCCTCATCCAATAATCTTCCCTTGGTATCTCCTTTATACACAACTCTATCTCCTTTTCCAAATCAATCTGTGCCTTCAATCCCACAAACTATTCCTTCCTCACCTAGCCCTTCTACTTCTGGTGCACCATATCAACATTCTGTGAATCAATCCTCACCCTCTGCTTAATCAAATGACATCAACAATCAATCTCTCACCTCACCACATCTCACATCAGCTTCCAACAGTACAGTTCCTTTAATAGTACAGTTGCCATTATTAGATAATGATCAAACTAGTTCCTCTACTCATGTTGAACCACCTGTTGTTACTAACACACATTCTATGCAGACAAGATCTAAAAAAGGTCACCTGAAGCCTAAGATCTATGCTCCAATGGTGTCCTCTGAACAGGAGCCACAAAGTTTCAAGGAGGCTCTTTTACAAAAGCAATGGCATCAGGCCATGCTTTCTGAACTGGGTGCTCTACACAAAAATAAAACTTGGGTGCTTACTACTTTACCCCCTGGTAAATGTCCAGTAGGTTGCAGGTGGGTCTACAAGATTAAAAGAGGGGTTGATGGTTCAGTTGTGATATACAAGGCAAGTCTTGTGGCAAAAGGGTACATAAAAACTCAAGGTTTTGATTATGAAGAGACCTTTAGCCCTGTGGTGAAACCTGTTACAATCAGATTGTTCCTTTCAATAGCTGTGTCTTGTGGATGGACGGTGAGGCAATTAGATGTGAATAATGCTTTCCTAAATGGTGATCTTACATAAACTATATATATGCAGCAACCTCCAGGTTTTGAGCAAGGGGATCACACCACAGTCTGCAAATTGAATAAAGCTTTGTATGGATTAAAGCAGGCACCTAGAGCCAGGTACTCTAAACTTAAAAAGGTTTTGATAAGGCTTGGATTTAAATCATCTCACTCAAACAACTCTCTATTCTTTAAAGCTACATCTAAATCATACATTGTACTTTTGGTGTATGTGGATGATATTTGATCATAGGGAGTAGCAATCATGAGATCACTTCTCTAATCCAGCTTTTGGACTCAGTTTTTCTTTGAAGGACTTGGGCATTGTACATCACTTTCTGGGAATTGAGGTCACTCACACCAGCTCATGAATACATTTGTGTCAAAGTCAATATATACAGGACCTTCTACAGAAAGCAGGCATGATCAATGCAAAGGGATCTGCCACTCCAATGATCACCTCTCCTCCTTTATCCAAATTTCAGGGCTCTCCAATCCAGGATCAGACATTGTACAGAAGCATTATAGGAGGCCTTCAATATTTAACAATAACCAGGCCTGACATTGTGTATAATGTCAACAAATTGAGTCAATTCATGCAATGTCCACTTGACACTCACTGGAAAGCTGTGAAAAGAGTCCTCAGATACATAGCTGGAACTCCAAACTATGGTCTATCCTTCACCAGGTCCAAGTATAACAGGTTAATTGGATTTTCTAATGCTGACTGAGCAACTGACATTGATGACAGGAGGTCGGTTACAGGTTTCTGTATATATCTTGGATCAAATCTAGTTTCTTGGTGCTCAAAGAAGCAGGCCTCTGTCTCAAGATCAAGCACAGAGGCTGAGTATAGAAGTTTATCCCATTGTGCTTCAGAGGTTATATGGATCAAGCATCTCCTAACTAAAATTTGCATTTCGGTCAAACACATCCCTATCATATGGACTGAAAGTATTGGAGCTGAGTCCCTTGCTGCAAATCTAGTTTTTCACTCATAGATCAATCATGTGGAGTTGGGTGTTCACTTTGTTAGAAAGAAAGTAGGCCAAGGAATACTTACTGTTCAACATGTGCCCTCCATTCATCAAGTGGCTGATGTGCTTACAAAGCCTCTACCTAAACAATCCTTCATCCGATTCAGGAACAAGCTCAACATAAATCCTTCACCTGCTTTGGATTGAGGGGTGTGTGTTAGAGTTAATCATGTATTAGGGTTAATCTAGCATCTAGTCAGCCTAGAGTTTTATTTTCTTCTGTTTTTGGACGCATACAAGGGCCCATGCAAGCTGCCATGCAGGATGGCTGTACTGGCTTGATATGAACCCTCCTTTAGGTGTACAGCTTGCATGTAGATCAATGGCTCTCCTTTGGAGACCATTGTGCCAACCTCTAGCTGCTCCCAGGTCTTATCTAGGGTTTAGCTTTATATAGCAGTTTTCATGTATTCAGCATTATCTAGTTTTTAACATCAGAAAGTAATCTTCTTCCTTTCCTTTTATGTTATGGCTTGTGTGCAGCTTTTACCAGCTTTAAGCTTTTTCCCAACAAGTTCAAAAGTAATTTGGATGACAAATTAAAATAATATAAATATTAGATTTTTGTGTAAAAGTATTATTTTATAAAAAAAACGTAGAATTTCTATCTCATATATATGTATAATCGTGATATGGTATCATAGTAATTAGTAACCTTCGTACAGGATTTCCTCATAATGGTCATGAACAGTTGCTCATACTTCTCATTACAAAGAGGTGCTCTCATCTTAGCGGGAAAAGGTGGATGTCTAAGTGGTTGACTGGCCCTTTGGGGGATGTTCCACCTAGTGATGGAAAAAGTTATCTTATAATATAATCATGTTTGCATATGTACCCAAATATTAAAGTCATTTTCTCACTTTTTCTCTATGCAATATGGTGAAACAATCTTATATAACAATGTACTATGGTGAAACAATCTTATATAATAATGTACTGATGATTAATATAATACTTAATCACATTTCTTATACAAAAATAATAATATCAAATTGTAATCTTATTTTTCATATCATAATATTATAATGCATATACGACATACACATTTATTTTATTTTGTTCAAACATAATACTTAACAATATATTTATTATGATTTTAGTCTAATAAATTATATAATATACTTAGTCATGTGTGTTTCATATTAAACAATATAAAGATGTATTGACAACATTATATTTAGAAAATTATAAATATTAATTGGAATTTTATATTTATTTATTTTTATTTTTATTGGAATGGTATTGACAAATATTTCTTTTGGTGTGTGTATATATATATATATATATATATAATATACAAACTATGTTTTCTTTCAAATATAAAACTTTAAGGCTATAACTCAACATTTACACTATTTTAACTTTTACCCCAAATTATAAAATTCTTGCACTTTACCCCTTAGCTCCCTACCGACAGAATGTAGAAGGAATATTCCGTCGAAAATAAACTTTACGGAGCTACGTCAAATAATTTTGTACATCAGGAGACAAAGTGAAACAAAAAATAATTAGGGGACAATGTGTAAAAATAAATACTTATCTTTCCAACTACATAGAAGTATTGAAAAAATTAATATAAGCATAAAAATACAGTTAGTTGCTTCAGTTTGTATTGCATATTGCTACATATAATAATGCAATATGCTTAATTATGTAGTACACACCGTTTATGAAAATAAAAAAAAATCGTATCTTCTAGAACCTGGATCTTGAAATATGAAAAGAAAAGCTCAAAACAACATTGAATGAAAAGCTAAGAGACTCAATAGCTAGTTTAAGAATAAAGTTGAAAGCCATAAAGGTTCTTGACTGATTTTGAGCAAACACTCTTTGTTACTCAGAAAGCAATACATAAGACATTCTATATATAGGCTAATTCTAGGGTTTTGAGATAATCCTGATAAATGCTAGCTACCACACGATGCATGATGACCGTTTAGATCAATACGGGTGTCCGGCTGATCCTTCAAGCCTATGTAGCCGTTTTGTCTTGATGTGCAGCTGTCATGAGCTGCTTCTTTCTTTCCGCTGCAGCTTTTTGGCTTGTAGCTAGAAGGATTCACGCGCTCAATTGCTGGTGAAACTTTCACACGCCCCCTCAATTCGATCGTGCTCCTAATAGTTACATTAAGCTTATTTCTGAGCCTCAAGAAGAATTGCAAAGACAAAGGCTTGGTTAGAACATCTGCAACTTGCTCAATAGCTGGAATGTGATGTACTCTTAGCTTTCCTGCTGCAACCTTTTCTCTAACAAAGTGATAGTCAAGTGCCACATATTTTGTTCTAGCATGGAGAATAGGATTAGAGGCCAAAGCTATGGCACTAAGATTATCTACCCAAATTACAGGTGTTTTAGCAGGTGACAAACTTATCTCATTAAGCAATGAACTTATCCAAGTAATTTCACATGAAGCATTAGCTAAACTCTTATACTCAGCCTTCGTACTGGATCTTGAAACTGAAGGTTACTTTCTTGAATACCATGATATCAAACTATTCCCAAAGTATACACAATATCATGTGGTTGATCTCCTATCATCCACATCTGCTCCCCAGTCAGAATCAGAGAAGGCACTTAAATTGAGATGTGCAGATTTCCTTATGTATAGACCATAGTTCTTTGTTCCAGCCAGATATCTTAAAGTTTTCTTCACTGCCCTCCAATGTGTGTCTAGAGGAGCTACCATTTACTGACATACCTTGTTCACACTATAGATCAATTCTGGCCTTATTATAGTAACATACTGCAGTGCTCCAACAACACTCCTGTATTTTGTTCCATCTATGCTTGGCACTCCTTGATATTTGGACAGCTGCAATGAGGATACAATTGGAGTGGGAGTAGGGTTAACTGCTTCCATCTTTCATTTTTCAAGAAGCTCCTTGATGTACTTTTCTTGACACAAGTGCATTCCTTCATCTGTCTTGGTGATTTCTATTCCAAGGAAGTGGTTCATCTCTCCAAGGTCTTTGATAGAGAAATCCTGACCAAAAGATTTAACAAATTGATCAATCTGCACCTGATTGGATCCTGTGACAAGAATGTCATCAACATATATTAGTACAAAGAGATAATCTTTATTTTTGGTCCTATAGAACAATGAACAATCATCTTTGGAGTCCTTGAAGCCCATCCTTATCAATACTGACTTGACTTTACTGAACCATGCTCTTGAAGCCTGCTTCAATCCATATAAGGCCTTAGTCAACTTACAAACCATCTGGCTGTTCCCCTTCTCAAATCCTTGAGGCTGCCTCATGTATATCTCTTCACTTAATCCTCCATTTAAGAAGGAATTGTTCACATCCAACTATCTCACTCTCCAAGAATGATTAGTGTCCAAGGTAAGCATGATCCTTATAGTGTTATGCTTCACTACTTGGCTAAAAGTTTCAGAAAAATCAAATCTAGGCATTTGTGAATATCCTTGAGATACTAGCCTTGCATTATACTTAGAGACCTTTCCATCTGCATGCCTCTTTATTTTGAAGATCCATTTGCATCCAACAATATTCTTCCCTTTTGGTGAATCAACTAATTGCCAAGTCTTATTCCTCATCAATGCATCTATTTCTTCTTGCATAGCTCCTTTCCACTTAGAAGATTTTAGTGCATCACTGAGGGAATGAGGTTTAGTTTCTTTTGTCACAGTGGTGTTGTAGACTTTAGGCTTATGAATTCCCAACTTTGATTTTGTAATCATGGGATGTCCTTGAGGAGCCTGATAAGAGGCAGCACTGTCTGAATCATTGTTCATTGGAGGAAGCTGTACAAATAGAGGTATAGCTGGTATGCTACTCTCTGAGTTGGCTGATACACCAGGTGAGGATGAGGTCCTTCTTGATGCTGAAGAGTGGTGAGTGATTGAATTATGATCAAAAGTGTTGTTCTCTCTAGTGTCTATGTTGGTTTCTGTATCAATCTTTGATTTGTCCAAGATGTATATTGTAGGGATGATGGGAACAACAGGTAGATCATTAGGGCACACAACTCTCTGCACATTCTCCTTCTCTTTATAATGAAAGATCCCTTCATCAAACATCACATTTCTGGTGATTATGATCCTCTTGTCTGGCAGTAGCACTTTGTATCCTTTATATTGATTGTTGTACCCTAGAAAAACTCCTCTACATGATCTGTATTCCATTTTTTTGCTTATTATAAGGCCTCAGATGAGGGTAGCACAAACATCCAAACACTTTCAATCTCTTGTAATCAGGCTTATGGCCATAAAGAACCTCAAGTGGAGTTTTGAACTGTAGTGGCTTGCTAGTAACTCTGTTCAAGAGATATGTAGCAGTGACAAAAGCATCTCCACAGAAGCTCAAAGGTAAACCTAACTGAGCCAACAAATACAATCGCATATTCACAATGTCCTTGTGTCTCCTTTGTGCCAATCCATTCTGCTGAGATGTATAAGCACAGGACATTCTGTGCACAATTCCATTTTCTTGAAAAAACTTGGCAAGTGCAATGTACTCAATTCCACCATCACTCTGCACCATCTTAATTCTCTTGCTGAACTGATTTTCAACTAATTCCTTAAAGCTAGTAAAAGCACTATAGACATCAGATTTAGCCTTTAACGAGTAAATCCATGTGAACCTGGAACTATGATCAATGAAGCTAACATAGTAGCTACAACCATTAGCATTTTTAACATGACAAGGACCCCATAAATCAGTGTGAATAAGTTCAAAGGGAGCATCATAGAGAGAGTTATATTCAGTGAAGGGTAATTGATGACTTTTGGAAAAAGCACAAGATTGACATAAACTGGGATTTTTATTGATCTGAAAAGGTATATTAAAATGCCTCAAGGCTCTTTCAACATTATCTAGATTGGTGTTCCCAAGCATTTGATGCCAAAGATCAAGGTTGGAGCACTGATTTATTCTAATAGAAAATCAATAAGGTTGGGAAGATAAATCAGCAGAAACTTTGTTGTCAATCTTGCAATTTTGAAGGTTGAATTGGTACAATCCATCCTCAAAAATGCCCTTGAGCAGAATTTCTTGAGTGGCCAGGTCCTTGACAAGACAAAAAGAAGGATGAAATTCAAAAAACACTTTATTGTCCTTGGCAAATTGTGAAACATACAAGAGGTTTCTAGTGATGTTAGGGACATGGGGAAGGTTTAAGGATGAAGATTTTGGGACTAACAGAATCATCAGAGTTTTTAAGAAGAGAGTTACCAAAATGAGCAATGTTTGCTCCTTCACCATTTCCTATTTGCAGTTTGTTGTTACCATGATACTCTGAAGCAATGTTGAGGCTCTCAAGCTCATTGGTCACATGATTTGAAGCCCCTGAATCAGGGAACCAGCTCATTTCAGATCCCACATCTGAATAACCACTTTGACTAGGTATTTGAACAAATAAGAAAGAAAATGACTTTATTGAACTATATATTAAAGTCAATGGTCAGTTGTAACTAATTAGGGGTAGTTAAGGAAAACTAGTAAAGGGAAAAAATGGAAGAGCTGATCCTATTTTATAAAGAAACCGAAACATAATAAATAATACACATTGGGTTTATTTTCTATTATATAACATGGTATCAGTAATCAGCGTTTCCTTCTTCTCTCCCTAAAGCAGTCTCAAGCTTTTTCAAGCTCTTCATCCATGGCGTCCTCTTCAGTCCTACCTACCTTCAATCCAGTTAGCCTAAAGCTAAATCTCCAAAATTATTCCTATTGGCGAGCTCAAATCCTATCCAATGTCACAGCGCATGGTTTTGAAGGGATATTACTCGACACTTCTCCGATTTCGGCTCGATTTTTGTTTGGATCTTCTGCTTTTGCAGCTGGTGAATCAAATCCTGAATATGTCTTGTGGAATCGCCACGATCAATTTCTCGTCAGTTAGCTGCTTTCATCAATTTCGGAATCGATGCTAGTGCACGTCTCTCGCTGCGCTCATGCCTCTCAAATTTGGTCTGTTCTCGAAATACTCTTTCAAGGTCAATCTAAAGCTCGAATCATGAATCTTCTATTTCAATTGCAAATTACTAAGAAGTGAGATTTGTCAATTGATGAATATTTTTTCAAAATGCGTAATATTGCGGATCAATTAATTGCGGTTGGGCAGGATGTTTATGATGATGATCTTTTTTGTATATCCTAAGCAGTTTAGGTTCTGAATTTGAGGCTGTTATTGTGAATTTAACTAGTCGGATTGGTAGTGTCACTTTGTCAGAAGCTCAATTTACACTTCAATCACATGAGATGCGTCTTCAACAAATTACCAGTACTCAATTTGCTAGTAATGCACCACAAATATCAGTCCCGTCTGCAGATTCTTTAATGCAGTCCTCTGGTAATTTTGTTGGTCAAAGGCAGTTTGGTTTTGGTAATTTTCAGTCTCGAGGTGGTAACAACTCTAGGGGACGTGGTCGTGGTAGGTTTGGCAATCATGGTCGTCTTGCTTGTCAAGTTTACAGGTTATGGACATAGTGGTTTTGTGCAGCCACAAACTCCTACATTCCCTCAAACTGAGCAATCTATCCTAGGCAATCCATTTGCAAATCAGGCCTTCTCAGCAACAATGGAAAATAGAGGAGGTTCTTACTCTGCAGGTGCTCCTAACACCACTGCATCAACTCCTTGGTTCTTGGATAGTGGAGCAAACTCACATGTTACATCTGATTTTAGCAATCTTAGTCTTCACTCTCCATACATTGGTTAGGATCAGCTCACTGTAGGTAATGGTTCAAAACTCAAGATATCTCACACTGGCTCCTCTTATGTAACTCATCCTCACACTCCAAAACCCTTCATCATGAGCAATATTCTTTATGTTCCATCAATAATAGAAAATCTGCTCAACATATCTCAATTCACTTTAGATAACAAAGTGTCTATAGAATTTGACTCCAGTGCTTGCTATGTTAAGGACAAAACTACTCAAGCCATCCTTCTAAAAGACACACTTAAAGGAGGTCTCTACCAATTGGACCTTACAAAGATGCCATCCTTCTTCTACAAACTCAATTATCATCATTCTCTACTTGTTACTGTCTCCTCCACTGCTCAACTGTGGCATGCCAGATTAGGCCATGCTTGTCCTTAAATAGTTTCAAAAGTATGTAATAAACTGTACAAACCTATATATGTGTCTCAATTTCCTTTTTGTGATGCTTGTAAAATAGGAAAACTTCATAATATCTCCTTTCCCTCTGTTATTTCAAATGTAAAGGCACCTTTTGAACTAATTTTTTCTGATGTTTGGGGTCCATCCGCTGTAGCTTCTACTGATGGTTATAAATACTACATTCATTTCATTGATGCTTTCACTATATTTTCATGTATTTATCCAATGCATTCCAGAAGTGAAGCTCTATCAATTTTTAAACACTTTTATATCTTTGTTGAAAGACAGTTCAACTGCAAAATCAAATCCTTTCAATTTGATTTTGGTGGGGAATATAGACCTGTTTCCACTCTACTCATCTCACAAGGTGTTCAGGTTAGGCATCCTTGTCCTCACACACATCATCAAAATGGTATTCCTAAAAGAAAACATCAACACATAGTAGATATGGGACTTATTCTCTTAGAAAATGCCTCATTGTCATACAATTTTTGGTGGGATTCCTTTGTTGCATCTGTTTACATCATAAATAGATTACCTTCTCCCACTCTGTCCAATATATCCCCTTTTCAAAAACTCTATAACCACACTCCTGATTATAATTTTCTAAAAGTTTTTGGCTCCTCTTGTTTTCCCTATCTCAAACCATATAATAACATAAAGATGTAATTTAGATCTTTAAAATGTGTGTTTCTTGGGTATAGTCCATCTCATAAAGGCTATAGATGTGTCCATCCTAGTGGCAGAGTCTACATTTCCAAAGAAGTTAGTTTTAATGAACTTGAATTTCCCTACCCTTCTCTTTTTTCCTCAACTACTCCAAGCCCTTCTTCACCCGATACCTCTTTATCTCCTTCTATTCCAATTTCCATTTATCCAAATACATAGTCTAACACACAAACTCTCTCTTCAACCTCATCTTCTCACAATTCAATCCTTTTACGTCCTCAGCTCCAGAACACTACTATCTCTCCAATCTCCTCTGAACCACAGAATACTCATAATTCTCCACATTCACCCTCCACGCATTCTTTTCAGCAGTCTTCCCACCTGCTCCCTCTCACTCTATGATTAACATGTCCAAGCATGGTATTTTCAAACCCAAAACTTACACTGCTCACATTAATTCATCCAAAATCATTGAACCATTATATGTCAGTGAAGCCCTTTCTCATCAACATTGGAGACAAGCTATGAATGTTGAATTCAATGCATTACTTCTCAATCACACTTGGGATCTGGTACCATATGATTCAAGGATGCAACTAGTTGATCATAATGGGTGTTTAGGGTTAAGTACAGGGCTGATGGAGAGGTGGATAGGTGCAAGGCCAGACTTATGGCAAAAGGTTTTCAACAACAAGCAGGAATTAATTACTTTGACACTTTTAGTCCTGTTGTAAAACCAGTCACTATCAGACTCTTGTTCAGTATTGCACTCTCTAGGGGTTGGGAAATACAGCAAGTAGACATCAATAATGCTTTTCTTCATGGGAATTTACATGAAACAGTTTATGACACAACCTCAAGGGTATGTGCACTATGCCTTTCCAGATCATGTGTTCAAGCTTAACAAAGCCATTTATGGCTTAAAACAGGCCCCAAAATCCTGGAGTGATACTCTTAAAAGGTCCATCTTAGATCAAGGTTTTAAGGTATCTGCTTTGACTCTTCTCTTTTCTACAAAAAAAAGGTTGGCAAGCTACTGTTAGTTGTAGTCTATGTAGATGATATTATACTGGGAGGTGATGATTTTTCTGAGGTACAGCAGGTTATCCACTTGTTGGACAAAAACTTTTCCTTGAAAAATATGGGAAGGATCAGCTATTTCTTAGGATTAGAAGCTCACTATGAGTCTGATGGTATTTTGCTCAACCAAGCCAAATATATCCTTGACCTGCTTCAGAAAACTAGAATGAGTCAATCTAAACCTTGTCCCAGCCCTTACAATAGTTCTCAGAAATTATTTTTAAATGACAGTGCTCCGTTCTCCAATCACACACTTTATAGGAGCACAGTTGGTGCAATGCAATACCTAACAATGACTAGGCAAGACATTTCTTATATTTTAAATAAGTTTAGTCGGTTTCTTCATGCTCCTACAATCAATCATTGGATAGCTATAAATAGAGTGTTGTGCTATCTCAAAGGTACCCCTGGTCTGGGTCTTCTTTTTAAACCTACACCCAAAGTCACACTATAGGCTTTTTCGGATGCAGATTGGGCCAGTTCAATTGATGACAGACGCTCCACCAGTGGTTTCTGTGTTTTTCTTGGCCCAAACTTACTATCTTGGATCTCCAAAAAGTAGAACGTTGTTGCACGGAGCAGCATAGAGTCAAAATATCAAGCCTTAGCCTCTGCAAGAGCTGAAATTCTCTGGATAAAAGCTCTACTTCTAGAGCTAGGCTATGTAGCTAATTCGTCACCTGTTTTGTGGTGTGATAATATTGGGGCGATTTCTCTGACTTCTAATCCAGTGTTCCATGCGCGAACAAAGCATATTGAAGTGGATGTTCATTTTATTCGGGAGAAAGTCCATCAACGACAAATTGATATTCGTCACATTGCCTCTAATGATCAACTTGCCGATACCCTTAAAAAGCCATTAGTTGTTGCTCGTTTTCAATCTCTATGTTAAAAATTCAGTCTTTGTAATTCTCGTGATTTAGTTTGAAACAGGGGTGTTTTGAACTATATATTAAAGTCAATGATTAGTTGTAACTATTTAGGGGTAGTTAAGGAAAATTAGTAAAGGACAAAAATAAAAAAGTTGATCCTATTGTATAAAAAACTGAAACATAATGAATAATACACATTGGGTTTATTTTCTATTATCTGACAGACTTGTTCATAATTCTAATTGCTAGTATGAGATTTCCATTAATGCATATAAAAAATATACTACATGTTTTGAATTCCATACTTACATAATACATAGTGTATAATATAAGTTAAATTCATTGCTATCCAATACCATTAATGCATATAAAAAATATACTACATGTTTTGTATTCCATATTACATAATACTTGGTGTATAATATAAGTTAAATTCATTGCTATCCAATACAGATTACATTCAATACTACCATTTTTCTGGAGGGAAATTAAGGTCAACCAGGATAGCGTAAGTCGACCAAAAAATGGCATATGCACATAAGTAATAAAATATTGAAGCTGTAATTTGGACTAAATCGACATGATCACAAAACCCAACCCACAACTTAGACCACATGTCAAGAAAATTGCATGAATAATAATTTTTTTTTTCGCAGTTCTACGTAATTTGAAAAGAAAATGCATACATAAATTTACACTTTTATAGTTCCATACACATACTATCAAGTAACAAGAAGAACTTAGGGATATATTTATATATTACTATGAAACTATGGAGGGATTACACACTACCTATTTTGGAATGCAGATTGAATTTCATAATACAATTTTCCGGAGCAATTTTCTTCATAATAAATACATTAAACCTGGATTCATGTTGAATTCCATACTACACATTAGTTAGTTAGTTTTTTTTTTGTTTTTTTTTTTCCAAACTAGGATCCTATCCAGTAGTAAGGTCTTATGAACAAATACACACTACCTAGTGTGTGGTTTTTAATCAGCCATTTCTCAGACATGTGTAGCAGTATATTTAAGTTTCTATTTTTTATTTTTTGGATTTCATTTCATACGACTGTTGTTTCCAAATAAGGATGAAATGCATATTAATCATCAAAAAGCCAAAATAGGTCCTACAAGTGTGTGTATTTTATTCACTAGTATAGATATCATGGGCAAGATCCATACTCCCGAAATGTGCTTTTTAATCGATGATTTCTTATACATATGTACTTAGTATATATTCAAAGAAAATTCAAAAAGATGTATCATATCCACTAGTGAATTTTTCAAGCAGATGCATCATATCCACCGGTATGAATTTCAAAATTAAAAAATAAACACACATACAAAAGGGGGTGGGAGTGAGGGCACGTACAAATTATAAACGATGAAGATCAATTAATAAATATATACTACTCTAGTATTGAAATAGAAATTCTTACAGATTGTCTTCATGCTTCTTGTTGGTCGCCATCGTCTTTCCGGTTGTTCAACAAAACCACCAAAAAAAAAAACTACTCGAAATTCTTAAACCATACTACTTGAGATATATAGTTCTGTAAGAATCCTCCCATCAAATTTTTATTATTTTTTTCGTGATTTTGGATATTTTGTTCATGATTTTACTGCATCTAAGTATGAGATCGAGATGTTTGTGATTTTTTGTTCGCGGAATTTCTATTCAAAGTGAAATGGAGAGAGAATGAGAAATTGGATGTTGATTCTTCGTATTCTCGGTCCGTGTGATTGCTGGGTAGTATGGTCTAGTAACAAAACTAATACTCCAGTATTATATTTACGTCTGTCCCACAAAAATAGTTCAGTTACCATATTTAATATATCATTAATTTTTCATTTTCACATATACCCTTAATTAATATTCTTGAAATGTTAATTTTCTACCTCGTAAGTTGAGAATTAATGATTACAATGCAAAATCTTACTATTCCAATAACAAATATACTAATTCCAACACTGATTTTTATAATTATTAATTGATATTAATAAATTCAAGAAGGGTATAATTGAAAAATACTAACTAAATTAATGACTTAACTATATAAACTACTCATTTCTTAATTTGTGTGAAACCAACAGCAGGACCATCATTTTGGGACGGGGGGAGTATGATTTAATGGAAAGTTAAAAAGTCAATTTGATTAATTGGGATATTTATTTCCAACTATTGGCCTATATGGGTGTTTCACCCAAAAAATTTGACTACGCCAGAGACCAAACCTTCGCCTGACATGAACCTGATCTGCACCCACAAATACGTCAAAAAAGGACCACCGGAGGTTTTCCGGTGGAAACCTCTCCGATACTTAAGTCAGATTGTATGGAGTATTTCAGTTAGCAAGGAAAAGAATGCGTAAGAATGACATATCTCTCTCAACCTTGAGGTTGAGGTATTTATAATTTTCCCAGTGGGGACCCCATCCGGGATCTCAGAAACAAAGGTCGCGAGTCTCGGGCCGTTGTGCAACCAATTATGACAAGTGGTCCACCTGTTCCCTTCTGGTAGATCAAGGCACCAAACCTTCCCTAGTCCTTCTCTCCTATAATCCTTCGCAGCAGATTCAGATCAGGTCAGGATGCTCTTCTTGACTAAGATCATCCAAGATCTTAAATCAGACCACCACCTGTTGTCCTAACCTTCTCGAGGAAGTCAACTCGGGACCCCAAGGGAGCAAGACAGGTCAGACTCTATCCATCTGTTCAGGACCTCACAGGGACAGAGCTGGTCTGGCTCTCGAGCGTTTCCATAATGGCACTTGACCAGATCTACCCCAATCCAGGTCTACTCATTCAGGTCATATCAATGGGCATTGCCCCTAATAATAATATAAGTCGTTAAAAAATTATAAATACATTATATCGAGATATAATAATATTTAAATAATTATTCTATAGTAGCATTATTCTAAAAAGATAATAATAAAGTGATATTAACTTTTAAAAAATTATTTTATAAATCCAAATAAATAATATAATATTCAATAAATTATAAAATAAAAATAACAAAATAAAAAGTATACAAAATATTGAAGTGTCGGGACACGAAGTTAATTGAGTACTTTTATAAACAAAATATAAAATTTTATAATATAATAAAGAATAAATCTATAACTTGAGATTAGAAAAATAATATATTCAAGTTTTGTTAAATTTATATAATTAATTAATAAACATTAAAATTAAAAAACTTAAAATGTCATAGAATAATAATATAAGTTATTAAAAATTATAAAATAAGTTAAATAAATACAGAAAAACAAATATTTAACTATGTATAATTAATTAATATACTTAAAAATGAAAACATGGTAGGAATGTTATCAATATATAATAAATCTCAAAACACATTTGAATTAGAAAAAAATATAATAACGTATGATTAACTTAGAAATAATTATAATTTTTCTATCTTACTTATGAGATTTATAATTAGTTATATTTCTTTTTATTATTTTAAATAATTCATTAGAAGTTTTAAATATTTTATCACTAATTTTATAAAGTCTTGAAATTTATTTTATATGTATTGTATTACGGATGATTTTTTAATCTTCAAATTTATTGAATAAGTATTTTTAACTAATAAATATGTATATTTTATTTATATAAATATATATTTTTAATAGTATTTTATAACGTTTAGTTTTAATTTTTTTTTATGTTTTTCTAATTTTTATTATTTTAAATAATTACTTAGAGTTTATTTATATAATTATTTATTTATTTTAACTAATTTATAGTTTTTAAGACTTATTTTACATGTTTTACAGAAGATTGTTTGTTAAAAGAAAAATTATAATCTAAAAAGTTTACAATATAATTTTAATATTTACTTAGAAGTTACTACATAGTTACTAATTAAATAGTTCAATTTCAAATCTCAATCCATGTAATTTTCTGGTAGACCTAATTGTAGAAGCACACTAGAATAATTGAAAACTTTAAATTTAAAATAATTTATATTATATATTTGTATATAATATCCCACTTATATACTAAATGAAAAGATTTCTATCCTATGTGTATACCTATGAAGTTTCAGGGTGAGGTGTAATAATCTGGTGGTTCGGATGCTTATGTGACTAATTTTGGATTTGAAGACTTACTAAAATATAGGATTATAATATCTACCTAATTTAATATAGGAAAAGACTACCATCCACCCATATTGTTAATTTTGTTGACACCTTGCTTAGGTGTAAATTTCATATTCATTCAAATGACATGTGTCATTTTCTTATTTAGTGAAAATTTGATGTGTCAATCTCACATCATTTTACATAAAATCCTTCCTTTTATGTAAATTTGTCAGGGGTATAAAATAGTACTTTTTTTTTAATTTTTCATTAATTTGGACCAATTGCTTTCTCCTCTATGTTTTGTTTTTGCTCCTCTCTGTCCAATTTATTTCCCCCAGAAAGAAATCTACAATCGATTGACACAACCGTAAACGCAAGTTTTCAATTTCTTTTACAATCAAAAGCCACCGCTATTTCGAGAAAATCTACAACCGATTGACACATGATGTTGCTACCAACTTTTTTTTAAAGTTGTGATGTTTCTTGTTAATTATTACATGGTTAGTTTTTTGATTTTTTATTTCATTATTTTCTTTCGTTTTTGTGAGATTTGGGTTGATTTGCAACCAAGATCTGTTTATAGTTTTTCGGTTTTTCATTTCATTGTTTTCTTTCATTTTTACGAAAATTGGGTTGATTTGCTTATTTCGAAACATGGGTTGATATTTTTGGAAATATGACTGTTATTTTTGTAGATCTGTTGATTTGATTTCGTTTTTACGAAATTTTCGTTGATTTTCTTCTTTTACTTTATGTTTTCTAGAAATATCGGTTGATTTGCTTTTTTTTTTCTTCCCGAAATATTGGTTGATATATGTGGGATTTTTAAAGGATTGTTTGCTACTCATATCTGTTGATTTGCTTTTGTTGCTTCTTATGTTTAATAATTCGAAAACTAGAGTCAATTAATATGTATATTTCATAAGTAGATGGAGTGACTTTATACAACTGATACTATGTTTCAGAATGTGTGATAATTTTATTTGGAATTATATTAATTTTCTTTTAAGTGTTTTGATTAATTTTGTACATTTTGTACTGTTTCGTGATTTAAGGCCTACTCTATTTTGCGTTTCGGCTTTTTTATTTTCTTTACATATTGTAAACTTTCTATTTTACTGTTTGTACTGTTTTGTGATTTAAGGCCTACTCTATTTTGCGTTTCGGCTTTTTTATTTTCTTTACATATTGTAAACTTTCTATTTTACTGTTTTTCTATTTGTTTCGGCTTTTTTATTTTCTTTACATATTGTAAACTTTCTATTTTACTATTTTTTCTATTTTCTTTAGCTTTGTCCTCACTCACGCGCACCCTAAAAAGACTTCCCAGGGGTCACAAATATATAATATAAATTATTTTAAATTTAAAGTTTATCAATTAACTCAAAAAAGAAGATGCACCTTGTTGGTATGAGTTTATCAATTAAATCTATTGAGCTTTCCTACGTAGTCTCATAATTTGGGGTGTTACATTCATTAGGTTTAATTGTTTTTGAGATCATTTGGTTTAGTAAAATTCTATAATTAACTTCTGTTCTGTAATATTTGCTAAATAAATTCCATCAATGCTTCATCTTCATATCAAATATTATTTCTGCTTAATATTTGTCAAAGTGAACATGACAAACCTCATCAATTTTGTTGTCAATTACTTCCCAAAATATTTGAAATCCATTAAACAAATTAACCCAAAAGATGGAAAATTTCGATTTACAACCATATTTGAATAATTATAAAAAGGAAATAGATGAAAAGTATTAGTGTTTTTACTAAACATATGTATATATATTATAAATTCATAATCAGTCATTGTAATTATATAACAGTAATTTAGCGAAATTAAATACATTGAAAGTATATAGACATTGATTTATTAATTAATTATACAATCAATTAGTCACTGGTTTGTAAATTAATTATACCATATATAACCACTGTGTTTGATACCTAGATGGGAGATAGTATATCTTGATTGATATTGTCCATAAACCGTATTTTATCTCTATCAATTTGTTCTGATATATTTCTGGTATATTTGTAAATTATTTTAATATATTTGTTCATTTCAAAGTCATTTTAAAATCAATTATGGTTGTCATTATTATCGTATTAATCAGCAACAAATTCCCTTGATTTGATATCATTAATTACAATATCCATAAATGAAATCGACTAATTATTCCACATTCCATATGCCTTCCTTTTCATTCTGTATTTTGATTACAAGATTTAATTGATTTTACAAAAATACTAGTTCGAAAACCCGCGTGTACGCGGGCCTTGTTAAGACAAAATATAAAAACGTAATATTTATTAAAAAGAATTGTTAAGTTCATAAAATAATATTAAATAAAGAGTAAAAAAAATATATTCACTTTAAATTTCAAAAAATTACCTTATACACTATATTATTAATACGCGATTGTTGAGAATTGTCAACTTCAAAAATTGAATTATTAACACAAAAAAAAGGACATTATTTACTTCAAAGTTTGAAAAACTCATTGTAGACTGTTTTAAATGTTTTCTTTTCGATTTTATGTTGAAGCAAATAATTTTAAAATATTTCCGCATCTTAATTCTCAACAATGCGACATAAAGTTGATATGTGTATTGTAAGTAGTTATAAGAATGCACCTTTTAAAGGTTAGTTAGTTATAAATAATAGAAAATCGAGAAGCACATGTACATTTTTTATTGTTTCGATTCGTAGTGGTGTCCCATACCAATATAAATATTTTATAAACTATTATTATTAGTGATTTTTCATTATAATATCAATATCGTATTTCATTCATTGAATTGAATATACATCTAGTTGTAATTTATTTATATATCTTAAATCTTCATACATTAAAAAAAATCTAAAAAAGAATTTCGAGGGCTTGGTATTAGACTAAATATGAGATGTACTTTTTTATAATTATGACTTAAATAATAATAATAATAATAATAATAATAATAATAATAATAATAATAATAATAATCTAGTTTGAAAACCCGCGTTTACGCGACATTGATAAGAAAAACATAAAAATGCAATATTTATTAAAAAAAACTATTAAGTTCAAAAAATAAATATTAAATTGACAATTTTAAAAAAATGTTCACTTTAAATTGTGAGCAAATAATTTTAAATCATTTTGATCTCTTAATTCCTAGCAATGCAGCACAAAGTTGATATTTATATTGAATTGGAGTTATAAGAATACACTTGTTAAAGTTTGGTTAGTTATAATAATTAAAACGTGAGAATTAAATTGCAAAAGGAATTCTGCAATAATTTATGAAATAAACAGTATCAAAAAATTAGCGAATTAAATAAACACATACAACCAAATAAGAAATCTAATAAGAAAATCGAGAAAATCTGAAATCTTAAAAAATTGAATAGCATCAATTCACATTTTTTGTGGAGGGATCGAGTCAATAAATTTAAGTCACTTTAAGATCTCGTCCAATACATGCACAAGTGTTGTGATGGAAGATTGAATATGTCTTCACTTGCAATATTTTGATTTAAATAGTAAAACTTTTGATTAGAAAATAATAATTGAAACAAAAGATTAGAGAAATCAATTAAAAAAAATAAGATGGATGGATAAATATAACTAATCAGAATTCTTGTTATTACTTTTGTATAATATTTGAAAGTATGGAATTCTCTTGATTCTTGTTATTGCTTTTGTAAAAAAAATAATAATCAGAATGTTTGCTATTGCTTTTGTGAGACATGAGGAAAGTATGGAATTCTCTTGATGGCTAAGATGATGGAATATGAAGTGCGCATGATGAAATTTGTGTGTATTAATGATAATCTCTAACCTTTTCTTTTTAAGAAGAAATTATTTCATCAAATATACCTCTAACACTCAGTAACACTCTGATAATAATAATTATTTATAACTAATAAACATCTTAGAATTATTCAGAAGAATTGGATTTTGATAATTGCATTTTCCAATTATTATATTTTCCTTAAATACTAATTAACGATTATTTGTTAAGAAATTATTGATTGCAATTAAAGAGACTTTAAAAAATGAAAAAAAAAACATGTAATTTATTATTAAAAAATACAATCATTTGGATAGAAAATCAAACTCATATAAAGGCATTCTTTAAAATATGGAGTATATAAACGACTTCATACATAAATGTATCTTCAATTATGCATATTTAGAATTTTCAATTCCACATTTTCCATGTAATTCAAATGATAATTTTATTTTAAATTATTAAGAATGAGGAGATTGATTAGCATTTTTCTTAATATTAAAATCAGAATTTTAATTATTTTTACTGATTATTTTATTAGTGGTTTATCTTAAGAAAAAGGTGGAATAACATAGCAAGCTGTCTTTCTTTAATATTGAAATCTAAAATTTAATCCTTTTTATTTTTTTATTAATGATTTATATTAAAAATGATAGAATTACATAGCAAGCTGGCAACTTAATTAGCGTCTTGTTTAAGGCTAATAAGCCATTGTCAAGAAATTGTTTGGTTTCACTCATACAAAAATAAATTTTGCAATTACTCATAGAATACCGACAAAAA